>SJYC01027974.1:0-49123 GCA_006408675.1 Madoqua kirkii | reverse complement strand
GAGGGGTAACTGGGAAGGTCACAAAGCTGAGAGGAGAGACTGAGATGACATATATTTTCCTTTGGTTGGTAAAGTCTGAAGCAGTTGTGGACCACTAATTTATATGATAGGGTACAAGGTAGGAGAGCAGGGGACAGATAATGGTGTATGACTCATGTGAGTGAGTAAAACTGTGTGTGTGTGTATGTGTGTGTGTGTCCAGGGATGTAGGGGCAGACTCATGATAGGGGAATGAGAGGACTGGTATCTGGTTTGGAGTGTAAAGGCGACATTATTATTTTAAGATTTATTTTTATTTGTTTATTTGGCTGTGTCAGTCGTGGTTGCAGCATGTGGGATCTAGTTCCCTGACCAGGGATCAAACCTGGGCCTCCTGCATGGGAAGCTTGGACTCTTAGCTTCTGGACCACCAGGGAAATCCCTAAAGGGCATAGTTTGAACTGAGGGATCCTAGTGCTAAGTGACCAATCATCTCAGTTTGCCCAGGACTAAGGGGTATCCTGGGACGTGGACGTTTCAGTGCTAACATGGAGATATTTGTGTTTCTTGAACAAATTGGGGTGCTCAGTCACTCTACCTGAGGCAATGAATGCTTCCCTTCCCCAAAAGCTTTCTTATTCTGGTCTTGCCAGAAGATGTGTATAAGAGACAGGAACAAGGGGATTATACATTTTACTTATCAAACCTATTGTTTTCTGATTCATTGATTTGTTCATAATTTTTACTGATCTGCTTCCTTTGCTTTCCTTAGTTTTTCTCTTTCTTTTTTTTTTTTAAGGAAAAATATCTCTATAATTACAAAAAGTAATTGCAGAAGAGCCCAGGCAATGATATTTCCTGGGACTAGCAAGAAGATAGGTAAATGTTAGTAAGTCAATGTATCTCTCAGGGATTCCAGTCTGAGAACTTGAGAAAATGGTATATTGATGGAACAGGAAGAAACCAGGACCTGATTCCAGCTCAGCCCAGGACCTCTGGGTAGAGCCGCCATTAAGCCATTCCAGATGGAACCCAATGTGGCCTCTAGACTTTACCTGGGGAGCGAATTGTATCATCTTTTGAGATGCCTGGAAGTGGGTCTTTTATGCTTTCTCTTAGTCCCTGGGCTGGTGAGAAAGAAAAGTTAGAGGGGCACATCCCCTAACACCCTAAACAGAAGGTGTCACTAAGGTCTCTGGAGTCTCCTTTGCAGGGAGAGAAAGTTTCGTCTGTGATCCTGAAGAAGGTAAAGATCAGTTTCCAGTTTTTCTTTGTTTCCCCTACTTCTAACCAGTTAGTGCATTCTAGACACTATGCCAAGTATTTGTATGAAGCATCTTAAGTCTTGATAACTCTGTGAACTAGGCAGTTACATTATCCCCATTTTGAGGGGCAGAGGGGGAGGGAAACAGTACAGTGACTTGCCCGAAGTCCCACAGACAGGATGTCCTGTAGGTTGGAATGCAAAGCTTGTTTTTTTCACCACCATGAGAGATCATGTTTTATCCCAGCTGATCTTAATTCCTACTGCAGAACTTTATCATTTAAGGGGGAGCTTGTCAAGCCTAGAATTAATGATAAAAATGAACTTAAAGTACTCTTTATGTGCATATTCTCCTCTAAATTCAATTCCGTTTCTCTTCTTAAAGCAGGAAAACATTTGTATGGAAAACAATACTCAACTGCACATCTGAGTAATCAGTACACTCCTCAGCATGCCAGTGGTATTTTTATTACTGTCCCAAAAAGAGGGGAGTGGGGGATGAGGGAGAAAGGGTAGGGGAGGAGGGGGAGTTGAGGGGGAGGAAGCTTTGGAAGAAAAAAGGAGCGAACGATAACTGAGATCACATACGAAATAATCTGACCCCATAGCATGTACGAAGAAACGTTTATTTTAAAATACAAAGTCATTTTTAAAGTTAAAATTAAGATGTCTAAGTGTTAAATCACTTTACTAGACAATACAGATCTGTGACTTTTATGCTTTTGAAACAGTCTCCCTGGAGGACTGTTGGGCCAATTTTTTTTTTTTTTTCCCTCTTGAGAGAGAAGAGTGCAATCAATGAAAGTAAAGTTGCAACTTAATTGAATGTCATGCAATGTGAGCAGAGCCAGAGCTGCCCAGAATGAATCACGGCAAACCAGGTTGAGCGATTTCTCTCATCTCCGGCCTCTCTGGAAGTTCAGTCAGAAGAACAAGGAGCTGCAGGCTGAGGCGGGAGGGTGGTTCTGTTCCAGTCTGACATGAATCTTTACATCGAGGCCAGCATTTACATTCACAACCTCTTCTGAATACACACAACGCATGCCATACTTTTTTTTTTTCCCAAGAGCACACTTGCTATACTTAATATGACAGTCACTCATGACTATTGACTTATATATTCAGACATACTTTAAAAATTATATATATTTCAATTCAGGCACTGAAAAGCAAAAGCCACCTGTAAAAGACAAGGCCTACTTAGATGAGATTTTACGCAGGGCTCTACTCACTCTGTTTTGACCAGAAAAGGACACATCTAATAAGGCTGCGCCCAGGAAGAGAGGAAAGAGGAGAAAAGGCAGACAGGAAATGTTGTTTAGGACCCAGCAGGAAAGAGGCAAATCTTTCTGTACTTACAATAGCAGTTGGGGTGGCAGCCAGCACACAGTAGAGCAGCAGAGGGGTGATGAAGCTTTCCTCCTCTGTCCCCGGGTAAGGCTTCATTAAGTCTCCGTCCTGACAGAAGAATCCTTGGATATGCACCTGAAAAGTGTCAGTGCATTCGAAGTAGTAGGCAAGCAGCACTGTCCCAGCCATGATGACAAGCTGAAAATACAGCATGGCCACACAGAGACATTAGCAGGGCTTCGGAGCTGTGCCCGCCCCTCAGGCATACTCCCTCCATCACCCGGCAGCTCTCCTTGTACTGGTACTGGCAAGTGTCTGCGTGGCTGGCTCCACGTGCGCCGGGCTCAGGGAGTGTGTGCTTACTTGTCTGCCTTGTAACATCTGTTATATAAACCTTCCAGCAAATAAGAACAGCTCCCATCTGAGAGGCAGACCACAGCATTGCTTGTAGACAGTCCCGGCTTCTGTTGCCCCCCCAACCCCCGCCCTTCCCAGAGGACGCGTGGGAACCAAGGCAATGCTGCCATTCAGGACAGAGGTGAAAACTCAAAGGACAGTGGCATGTGAATCGGCCAGATGTAGCATAAGATCTGCTCATGGAAAATTTCAGAAAATATTAGAGATAAACTTACCTTATTATAAAGTATCAGAGGCAGGTAAATGATAAATGAATGCACAAATGAATGAATGATAGGAAAGCTAAAGCCTAGAAAGGTTAAGGGAAATTTTCAGAACCACACCCTAAATTAATGGCATGGATAAGAACACCGTACAGGTATCCTATATCGGTAGTAACTCTTATCCTTTTCCAAAAAGGTATTACCTTTATTCCAAAAATAAAGGTAAGGCTTTCTACCTTTTAATAAAGGTTTTCTACCAGTCAATAAAGGACTTTGCTGATGATGACATCTTCTTCTGTATATACTTAATAAGGTTTGGATGCAAAAAGGGACACAGTTTTATCCTTTTGTTTAGCTCAGACATCTCCCAGATACTCCCCGAGGTTTAGATGAAGCCTTTAATAGATGTGAGGAGTTGGGGGAGTATGGAAACACCATTATTTTCCTCATTCACAACAGAAACATCAAAATGGCAAGATGAGATGGTGATAAATGTAGATAGAAAAGAGGTCTTTGAGATTATAAAGTTATAGAAAGTTAAGCTGGAAATGACCTTGGAAGTTTTCCCATCTAAAACTTTTATTTCTTAGATGAGAAAACAGAGGCCCAGCAAGGAGAACTAACTACTGCTGGATTATCCAATAAGTAAACCAAACATGTGCTTCACTGACAATCAGCAAAACAAGGAAACTGAAATGGAGAAAAAGTATTTTAAAATGTTGATTTGTTTAAAAGTATCAAAGTAATCATTTTGGGAAAAATTAGAACCTGGTAGTGTGTCTTTTACGGCTTAAAAATTGTTTCTGTGTGGAAGTACATTAGGGGCAGGGAGGAAGAAGTATAATCTTTGAGGGTTTAGTCTCCAGTTTTTATTCCAGCCCTGGAATGACAAACCCAAGGTCACATAGCTCGTTAGTGTTAGACCCAGGACAAGAAACCCACATTTTCTGATCTCCAGGGGGCAAAACACCTGTCATGGAGTGCAAATCACCTCCTATACAAGTTATGAGGGGAGGCAAGGTGGCTCAGCTCTCATGCAGAGAGGCACTGTTTGTCATCTTGATCCACATTCATGTCCATTTCTTTCGCTACAGCACCGGAGCAGCGACTCACACTGCCTACTCTTTAACACCAGGCGCAGACTCTGCTTCTGGAATGTTAGCTTTGCGATTCCTCCTCCCATTGTCTTCAAGGGTCATTTGAGTTAAGAATCTTCCCCAGTCTTCCATTTTCTCTAACTCAATGCCTTTCTTCTTTGGTTCAGGAGCCTTGAATTATCTCTGCCTGCACTGAGTTCAAAGTACAAACTCCTAACCATCCTGCTGTAAAGGTCTGTAGGCTCCAAATCATAGTTTCCAATCACTCTCATGCACAGCTTGTTTCTGGCTCTACAAGGATTATATTCCATTATCTGACAGTTGCTACCTGCCTCCCCAGTGGACCCTCCGCCACAGCTTCTGACCATCCAGTAATCTCGAGGCACTGTGTGTGTTTCCTGGTGCCTGAAGTTGTTTATTGGCATGTGTAAGTTACCAGTGCTCCTGCCACCATCTCTACTGTTTCAAGCATTTTATTTCTTTCCTCTTTAAAATAAACTTGGATGCAGATGTTTCCTATAAGGATGAGAAATAGGTGCTCCCTAGCTGCCCCACAGAATGGTGCTCTTGCTGGCAGCTAGTTTATAAAGTCAAGGCCAGGCTGTTTCTGTTTCTCTTTTGTTGCACTGCTCAGTTGGATTGACTGGATGGGAAGGAAGCTAGCCAGCTGACCTGAATGTTTTGGAGCTAACACTAGGATTCCAACAGTTTGGGGGCTCTGCCTCGGTTTCTGTTTTCTGCACAGGCATGATCTGATTTCTGTTTGTCTTATCCAGGTGGCAGGAAACACATTTCCTCTCTCTCAGCTTCATTAGTCCTTAGGAGAAATGTGATTGGAGAACAGGCAGATCAATGGGGGCTTTTCGGATAAAACAAAACTAAATAAATGGCATCTAGCTTCGTCTACTGAGGAGGAATATTATATTCTATTAGGTGCATTTGTGCTACCACTTCCATTTAAAAGAGAAAAAGGTAAAGGGAAGTAAATGATAGCAAAATTGTGTGTGCGCGTGTATATATATATATATACACACGCGCACACACACACATATATATGGTCTATATACAAATGACCTATATGTATATTTGTGTATATATAATCATGCATATATATACACACATATATGTATACATTATTATACATATACATTATACATATATAATGTATGTGTGTGCATGTTAGGTCACTTCAATCATGTCTGACTCTGTGCAACCCTATGGACTGTAACCTGCCAGGTTCCTTTGTCCATGGGATTCCCCAGGCAAGGATATTGGAGTGGTTTGCCATGCCCTCCTCCAGGGGATCTTCCCAACCCGGAGACTGAACCCAGATCTCCTGCATTGCAGGCAGATTCTTTACCATGAGCACAGGCTTCTTTTCTATTGAATGTTCTCTCATGAAAGAAAGTGAAAATGAAGTCACTCAGTCGTGTCTGACTCTCTGTGACCCCATGGACTGTAGCCTACCAGGCTCCTCCGTCCATGGGATTTTCTAGGCAAGAATACTGGAGTGGGGTGCCATTTCCTTCTCCAGGAGATCTTCCTGATCTAGGGATCAAACCTTGTAGACAGGTCTTTCACATTGTAGACAGGTCTTTACCATCGGAGACACCAGGGAGTCCAGCTTACTCTTGTGACCATGTATGAAAAAGAAGTGCAGGAACAGGAGAAGCGCGTTGATTTTGCTTCCATGGCAAACGCACAGCGTGGGTGACACAGGATTAGCTGTCAGCGTCCCCTCTTCCTCCTCCCGATCCTGGGCCGCATTCATCACTGTCTCTAGCTTTGGGTCACTTGTGCCAGTTGGCACCCTTGCTGTCTGCTCTGCCTTCTCCAGCCCCAGCTAGGGAGGCCTGGAGGGTGGCCATAATGTTGGTGTCACATGAGCAGATGGCGAGGCTGTGCTGGACCCAAGTGCTGGTGGCAGGGCTGACGATACCAGTGTGCAAAGAGCAGTTACGGCTGTGGGGAGATAAGGTGGCAGGAGCTCCCATCCCAGGGATTCTCCTAAGCTCTCGCTTCCTGAGAATGACAGCCCAGTATATGAGGATGCATTAAGTCCTGATCATTCCATGAAGATTCAGAAGGCAGCAGCCAGCAGTGTATGAAATCCAGCTTCTCAGAGTCTACAGTCCTGTGTTTCTAACCCAGCCCTCTGCTGATGGGAGAAAAGTTAAGGCCACAGAGGGGTAACTGGGAAGGTCACAAAGCTGAGAGGAGAGACTGAGATGACATATATTTTCCTTTGGTTGGTAAAGTCTGAAGCAGTTGTGGACCACTAATTTATATGATAGGGTACAAGGTAGGAGAGCAGGGGACAGATAATGGTGTATGACTCATGTGAGTGAGTAAAACTGTGTGTGTGTGTATGTGTGTGTGTGTGTCCAGGGATGTAGGGGCAGACTCATGATAGGGGAATGAGAGGACTGGTATCTGGTTTGGAGTGTAAAGGCGACATTATTATTTTAAGATTTATTTTTATTTGTTTATTTGGCTGTGTCAGTCGTGGTTGCAGCATGTGGGATCTAGTTCCCTGACCAGGGATCAAACCTGGGCCTCCTGCATGGGAAGCTTGGACTCTTAGCTTCTGGACCACCAGGGAAATCCCTAAAGGGCATAGTTTGAACTGAGGGATCCTAGTGCTAAGTGACCAATCATCTCAGTTTGCCCAGGACTAAGGGGTATCCTGGGACGTGGACGTTTCAGTGCTAACATGGAGATATTTGTGTTTCTTGAACAAATTGGGGTGCTCAGTCACTCTACCTGAGGCAATGAATGCTTCCCTTCCCCAAAAGCTTTCTTATTCTGGTCTTGCCAGAAGTGATTGAGACCAATGCCAATTAATCAGCCAACCAACAACTGTTTCTGAAAACTGTCTTTGTGTTCAGTCCCGAACTAAGTGTAGTGAAGGTGAGGAATTCTGAGATATGGTCTCTAATCTCAAGTCATTTGTGACCCAACTGGGAAGCACATGTCAACACAGGAAATAGTGATCTGTAGGAGGGCGTCAGTCGATCCCAAGCTGGGGTTCATATGTGGTTGGTGACCTTGTAGGGATGGGTGTTTACAGAAGGAGAGCAAGGGAAGGAGCTTCTGTGTGGAGGAGGAGCAAGGGCAAAGGGGTGGAGAAGGCAGAGGGGTGTGTGTTCAGGATATTGGTTTTGACTTAGTCCCAGGGCCATGTTTAATTCCATAGAGAGAGAGGATAAAGGATACTCAGAGCAGAAGGAACACTGCATCAGAGCGTAGATGATCAGATCTGGCATGGTTGTGATGCAGAAGCAAAGTCTTAGAATGTCTAGGGATAGTACACATTAAAGATTTGCACGTTGTTCAAAGATTTGCATGTTGTACTAGCCAAACATGTTAGGCATCAAGGTCAGTAGCTGCACAAACAGCTGGAGTGGGAACCCTCAAGTGGTACTGATGGAAGTGGGAACAAGATCGTAAGCTGGAGGGGAAACACCTGAGAAAGCTGACGGCGAGCCCTGTGAGACGTCCCTGGGAACCCTTGGAAATAAACGTGATGCTTTGAGAGGAACTGGAAGTCTTCCATAACAACAGAGGCAAGAGCCAAGGAGAAACAGACGAGTAGGAGATGGAGGAGATGGTGCTGGTAAAGGTGATGATCTATACTATGCTTGTCTTGGGAACTGGTCTAAGCATATGACATAAATCAACTTTTTTTGCTGTGCTCAACCAACCAACATGGCACACATATTATTTCCATTTTATAGAAGAGGAAACAGAAGCCTGGAGAGATAGCATGAATTGTATAAGGTCACACAACTTGGCTGAATCTAGGATTATTACTGTAATTATGATGTATTTCTTCACACAAACTCTGCCAGCCTGAGGAAAATCAAGTGAGAAACATGTCAGCATAATATTAATGGCTAAACCATGTGCTACAGACTTGAGTACTTAAACAAAATTTATTTGACTGTGCTGGTCTTAATTGCAGCATGTGGGATCTAGCTCCCTGACTAGGGATCGAACCTGGGCCCCTTGCATCGGGAGTGTGAAGTCTTAGCCACTGGATCACCAGGGAAGTCCTAAGACTTGAGTACTTTATTCAAATGTCTCATGGAACCAATTTCTTCATCTGTATGAAGATGACACCACCCTTATGACAGAAAGTGAAGAAGAACTAAATAGCCTTTTGATGAAAGTGAAAGAGGACAGTGAAAAAGTTGGCTTAAAGCTCAACATTCAGAAAACGAAGATAATGGCATCTGGTCCATTCACTTCATGCCAAATAGATGGGGAAACAGTGGCTGACTTTATTTTTCTGGGCTCCAAAGTCACTGCAGATGGTGATTGCAGCCGTGAAATCAGAAGACGCTTGCTCCTTGGAAGGAAAGTTATGACTAACCTAGATAGCATATTGAAAAGCAGAGACATTACTTTGCCAGCAAAGGTCTGTTTAGTCAAGGCTATGGTTTTTCCAGTAGTCATGTATGGATGTGAGAGTTGGACTATAAAGAAAGCTGTGAGTTAGTGAGTGAGTGAAGTCGCTCAGTTGTGTCTGATTCTTCGCGACTCCATGGACAGTAGCCCACCAGGCTCTTCTGTCCATAGGATTCTCCAGGCAAGAATACTGGAGTGGGTTGCTGAAGAATTGATGCTTTTGAGCTGTGGTGTTGGAGAAGACTCTTGAGAGTCCCTTGGACTGCAAGGAGATCCAACCAGTCCATCCTAAAGGAGATCAGTCCTGGGTGTTCATTGGAAGGACTAATGTTGAAGCTGAAACTCCATTACTTTGGCCACCTGCTGCAGAGAGCTGACTCATTTGAAAAGACCCTGATGCTGGGAAAGATTGAGGGCAGGAGGAGAAGGGGATGACAGAGGATGAGATGGTTGGATGGCATCACCAACACAATGGACATGGGTTTGGGTGGACTCTGGGAGTTGGTGATGGACAGGGAGGCCTGGTGTGCTATGGTTCATGGGGTCAAAAAGAGTTGGACATGACTGAGCTACAGAACTAAACTGATGAAGGTCAATAATAACTCATAAATATGCCATGAGGCATGTTTATATATTCTCATTTTGTTTCAAAAAGTTATACCAACTTTTACCAAATAAAGCAAGCATCAGTGAACTGTTGAAACAGAAAAAATAAATATGGAGACAGGAATTATGTCCTTGAGTATAAGTTGTCTTATAATCAACACAATGAGGAATTACTGGTCAGTTTCACATTTCACAGTAACTATAAGATAAAAACCAACCAATGGTTAAGTAAAGGTAAGCAGAATCTTTCTGATAGAGTGACTGGACAGAAATTCATCCTGGGTCCTCACAAGCAACATCATCAGCAACAGTGACTGTGCTGTTCCTTATATGGGATTTCATATCAACTCTAACACAGGCTGATGACATCACGTTAAAGCTAAATGCACATAAACAATACTGTGAGATAGAGAGGAGGTGTATATCATGATTCCATGTAGGTTACACTTGACAGATACAGCATAATGAAAGGTTAAGACTGCCTAGCCTGAAAACCCACTCTGCCGCTTACTAGGAATGTGACAAATTCCTGTGCCTCTGTTTTCTCATTAATAAAGTGAAGGGGTTAGAAATACTACAGCACCTACCTCTTCAGGTCTTTGTGCAGATTAAATGAGGATTGTGCAGTATTTAGAGTAATATCTGACTCAATAGAAAGCATGTTCTAGAAGAATGCATAGACTGTGTATTCTTCTACATTCTTTATTTTAGTTTCTCTCAGATTAGGTTTTTAAAAACTACTGGGTAGCAGTGAATTAGATACAACCTTTTCATAAGCATTCTGCTAGGGAAACACAGATCCAGATATTTTTTAAAAAATGGATTTCATTGTTTAATGATACCACAATGTCATGAAACTCCATCCATAGTTCATCAGGCACTCTATCAGATCTAGTCCCTTAAATCTATTTCTCACTTCCACTGTATAATCATAAGGGATTTGATTTAGGTCATACCTGAATGATCTAGTGGTTTTCCCCACTTTCTTCAATTTAAGTCTGAATTTGGCAATAAGGAGTTCATGATCTAAGCCACAGTCAGCTCCCAGTCTTGTTTTTGCTGACTGTATAGAGCTTCTCCATCTTTGGCTGCATAGAATATAATCAATCTGATTTTGGTGTTGACCATCTGGTGATGTCCATGTGTAGAGGCTTCTCTTGTATTGTTGGAAGAGGGTGTTTGCTATGACCAGTGCGTTCTCTTGGCAAAAAACTCTATTAGCCTTTGCCCTGATTCATTCTGTACTCCAAGGCCAAATTTGCCTGTTATTCCAGGTGTTTCTTGACTTCCTACTGTTGCATTCTAGTCCCCTATAATGAAAAGGACATCTGTTTGGGGTGTTCTAAAAGGTCTCGTAGGTCTTCATAGAACCATTCAATTTTAGCTTCTTCAGCATTACTGGTTGGGGCATAGACTTGGATTACCATGATATTGAATTATTTGCTTTGGAAATGAACAGAGATCACTCTGTCATTTTTGAGATTGCATCCAAGTACTGCATTTCAGACTCTTCTTGACTATGATGGCTACTCCATTTCTTCTAAGGGATTCCTGCCCATTGTAGTAGATATAATGGTCATCTGAGTAAATTCACACATTCCAGTCCATTTTAGTTTGCTAATTCTTAGAATGTCGACGTTCACTCTTGCCATCTCCTGTTTGACCAAAGAATGCTCAAACTACCGCACGATTGCACTCATCTCACATTCTTCACATGGATAAGGAAAAGGCAACCCATTCCAGTATTCTTGCCTGGAAAATTCCATGGTCAGAGGAACTTGGCAGGCTTCAGTCCATAGCATCGTAAAGAGTCAGCCACGACTGAGCACATCAGCCATGCTAGTAAAGTTATGTTCAAAATTCTCCAAGCCAGGCTTCAGCAGTACATGAATTGTGAACTTCTAGATGTTCAAGCTGGTTTTAGAAAAGGCAGAGGAACCAGAGATCAAATTGCCAACATCCGCTGGCTTATTGAAAAAGCAAGAGTGTTTGAGAAAAACATCCTACTTCTGCTTTATTGACTATGCCAAAGCCTTTGACTGTGTGGATCACACTGTGGAAATTTCTGAAAGAGATGGGAATACCAGACCACCTGACCTGCCTCTTGAGAAATCTGTATGCAGGTCAGGAAGCAACAATTAGAACTGAACATGGAACAACAGACTGGTTCCAAATAGGAAAAGGAGTATGTCAAGGCTGTATATTGTCACCCTGCTTATTTAACTTCTATGCAGAGTACATCAGGAGAAACGCTGGGCTGGAAGTACAAGTGGGAATCAAGATTGCTGGGAGAAATATCAATAACCTCAGATATGCAGATGACACCACTCTTATGGCAGAAAGTGAAGAAGAACTAAAAAGCCTCTTGATGAAAGTGAAAGAGGAGAGTAAAAAAAGTTGGCTTAAAGTTCAACATTCAGAAAATGAAGATCATGGCATTTGGTCCCATCACTTCATGGGAAATAGATGGGGAAACAGTGGAAACAGTGGCAGACTTTATTTTGGGGGGCTCCAAAATCACTGCAGATGGTGACTGCAGCCATGAAATTAAAAGATGCTTACTCCCTGGGAGAAAAGTCATGACCAACCTAGACAGCATATTCAAAAGCAGAGACATTACTTTGCCAACAAAGTTCTTTCTAGTCAAGGCTATGGTTTTTCCTGTGGTCATGTATGGATGTAAGAGTTGGACTGTGAAGAAAGCTGAGCACCGAAGAATTGATGCTTTTGAAGTGTGGTGTTGGAGAAGACTCTTGAGAGTCCCTTGGACTGCAAGGAGATCCAGTCAGTCCATCCTAAAGGAAATCAGTCCTGAATATTCATTGGAAGGCTTGGTGCTAAAGCTGAAACTCCAGTACTTTGGCCACCTCATGTGAAGAGCTGACTCATCGGAAAAGACTCTGATGCTGGGAGGGATCGGGGGCAGGAGGAGAAGGGGACAACAGAAGATGAGATGGCTAGAGGCATCACGGACTTGATGGACATGAGTCTGAGTGAACTCTGGGAGATGGTGATGAACAGGGAGGCCTGGCATGCTGCCATTCATGGGGTCGCAAAGAGTCGGACACGACTGCGAGACTGAACTGAACTGAGTGGAAGGAACCTTTGATCAGTCTGCTCTCTGTAGGACAAATCTTAAGCTTTTCTTATCCTGGTGTCTTCTCTGAGAAAAGACTGCATTACTTTTCAGGGTTGTAAGGAGAATTGGTGATATTATACATAAATTTGATAGTATTTTGGCATATAGTACATGCTTAATAAATGACATTCCTAATCATGATAACTTCATTTAGTGATACTGTATCTTAATATGTCCTTTATTATACTTGGTTTCTAAACTGAAGGTATGAAACTGGTAGTGGATTTTGAAACAAATGTACACAGTTTGGAGTTCAGCCAGAATTTTGTAGGGAAAAAGAACAGAAAAATATTGAATATATTAGAGAGTTTTATATAGAGTAAGGATAAGTTCTGAAAGATTTTTATTAAAGTATGCTTGACTTACAATGTTGTGTTAATTTCTTCTGTACAGCAAAGTGTCTCAGTTATATATATATATTATTTTTCACGTTTTACCCATTTTGGTTTATTACAAGATATTGTATATAGTTTCCTGTGCTATGCAGTAGGACTCTGTTTTTGAGCCATCTGATATATACTAGCTTGCACTTGCTAATCCCAAACTCCCAGTCCCAGGGACAAGTGTTCTTATGTGAAACTTTTTTTGAGTATGCAACATATAGGCAGAAGGAGAATATATACTACAAAGTAAAGTATATTTCTTTCAGTTATATTTTTAAAAATCTTTCAATAAAATGGGATTTTATTAGATACCTGCCTCATCATAAGCAAGTTCCTTATTCTTTAGTGACTAAGACATGTAAGTTCAGTTCCCAAATCTAGTAATTACTACCATATGTCTTTGAACCAATTGCTTAACCTGTCTGTGTCTTAGTTTCCTCACCTATGAAATGCTCATTGCAGACGTAAGAGAAGTATATGATTTAGTATATCAAAACCACTTCTCAATACTCGTGGAAATGTATATCAAAAAGAATAAATTTTTACCATATGTAAATTTAAAAATACACTAAAAATGCCTACACTGAGTAGGTACTCAAAAACTGTTAGATTTAAGTAGAATATACATTGTTTTCTGAATAAGCAAACAATACCAAATGCACTAAAATATATGAGAATATAAAATCATTGCATTAGCCAAGACTGAATGAGATGTGTATAAGAGACAGTGCATAGACTGTGTATTCTTCTACATTCTTTATTTTAGTTTCTCTCAGATTAGGTTTTTAAAAACTACTGGGTAGCAGTGAATTAGATACAACCTTTTCATAAGCATTCTGCTAGGGAAACACAGATCCTAGAATTCTGCCTACTGTAGTGAGATTTTTTAGAAGGGAACAGAAATAATTATGTTCATTTTGATTATGTAAGTTTAATTAGAAGTCTTGTATGTCTCTATTAACACATTGTTGCTGTATAAAGGCTCTAGACCTAACAGCAGACTTGACCCCTAACTTTTCACATGTGAGTGGTGCCCTCCTGAGTTATGGCTCAGGAAGAATGAGACTTTCTCCTTTCATCCAAATGAATGAGCCTCGGGTGCCTAGGAACCAAAAGCCGACTCTGAGTAGACTCCCATCCTCCATTCCAAATTGAAGCTAATTAGGACCCTGGAAGAGCTGTGGTTCCGATCTATCCTCAGTGGTCCAGAGAGGCACACTCAGGTGAGCATGCTGTTCTGACACCTGCTTCACTGTGCACCAGGAGTACCCAGCTGCATGAAGATATTACCAATGAGAGACAGCACCTTGGCACAGGGATGAGGTGATTTTTCCTGGCCTGGTAGATCCCATGGTAGTTGTTGTATTCAGTGATGAATCACTGATTTCTAGAAACCTTGACTAGAAGTGGAAGGGGGAGATAAATGTGAGTGGGGGTGTTGCTGTGAACATTTCAGCAGATAAATGACCCGTCGTGACTAAAAGATGGTTTTACATTTTCTGAGTGTAATCAAGTGAGATGTAACCAATATTCTGTAGTTCATTAGCCTCACGTCTCCTAACTACTGTCAGGCACTCGCTCGTGAAGAGGCTCCCCTCTCATCTCACTTTTTGGTTTTTTTTTTTCCCCTTAATTTTAGCTTAGAGTGAAATTGGTGGGAGAGCCCCTGGCAGGTAACCAGCAGAGAGTAGGGGCCCCAAAAGGATGAAAAGGTCACACACAATTTGATTTTAGACTAAAGGGAAAGGAGAGAGAAAGTGGGGAGGCAGAAACAGATAGAGCGATTGACAAGGTGAAAAATAGTCTGATTTCAGTATCTTCCTGATGTGCTGAATTTCTCATTATAGCCAACTGGGCATCAGCAAGCCAGGAAAATGTGTGCAGTGTTTGGAGGAAATTTACAGAGATGGCTTCTCTTGCTGCTACTAAATGGAGAGGCAGCAAGACAGACCTTGCTCTCTACCCATTCAGCTGGGCTTCATTCCTAGCAAGGGTCTCTGGGCTTCCCTTTCAGAAAATCTACATTCTCTACCTTCCTGTGGAAGGGAGGGGTGGAGAGACACAGCTCTGAGACTATAACCCACAGAGGATATGAGATGGCACCCTGCAAAAACGCTGAGTCCCTGCCTTGGTTGTGCCATGGAGATCAATGCTGATAACCTGGCCTGTGGTACCTGGGGTGGTACCCCTGGGCTGGTAGAGGTTCAGTGGCTTCAGATGGAAAAGTCTTTCTGTCTCAAGTCTTTGTCCCTCAGATCAACCTTTCCTATAGCTACTCTCAGATTTCTAAAACTCCAGTTTAATCATGTTGGATTCCGTACTTAAAAATCCATTGCTGTTGCTATTTAAGTCTTTGTGACCTTGTAGACTGTAGCCTTCCCAGGCTCTTCTGTCCTTGGGATTACCCAGGCAAGAATACTGGAGTGGGTTATCATTTCCTTCTCCAGGGGATCTTCCCAACCCAGGAATCAAATGTGTCTTCTGCTAAAAAAGTCTTGGTGGACTTCAGTTAGCTACAGAGCCAAGCCCAAAGCCAGATTTCTTAGCAGTACAGTCAATGCTCTTTCCATGTTTCAACAGTGTCATTTGTAGCTGCCACACTCCACATGTATGTATGCACTTTAACCCCACTGAACTTCCCCCTTCCCTGAACTCACTCCGTCCTGTCCCACCTTGGGGCTTCTGCACACCCTCTGTTCTTTCTACCTAGAGCATCTATTTGTCCCAAGAGGCTGTTAGTTGTCCTTCAAGTACCAGCCCCAATTTCACTTTCTCTGAAGTTCTTACCACTGATTTGTACTTCATCTTTTCCACTTCAAGGGACACAAGGATCAGGAGAATTAATTAAGAAGCTAAACGTTTAATTAAGGAGAAGTAAAGCCTCATGCCCTGTTGGTAGAAGTGTAAACTGATACAGCCACTTTAGAAAACAGTATGAAGTTTCTTTTAAAAACTAAAACTAGACCTACCATCTGACCCGGTAATCCCATTACTGGGCACATACCCAGAGAGAACCATAATTCAAAAGGTGCATTCACTGAAGCACTATTTACCTTAGCCAAGACATGGAAGCAATGCAAATGTCCATCAACAGAGGAATGGATAAAGATGTGGTACATATATACCATGGAATATTACTCAGCCATAAAAAGGAATGGAATGGGTCATTTTTAGAAACATGGATGGACCTAGGAAGTCTCATGCAGAGTGAAGTAAGACAGAAAGAGAAAAACAAATATTGTATAGTAATGAATATATGTGGAATCTAGAAAAATGGTATGCCTGTGTGCTAAGTCATTTCAGTCATGTTTGACTGTTTGTGACCCCATGGACTGTATAGTCTGCCAGTCTCCTTGTCCATGGGGATTTTCCAGGCAAGAATACTGGAGTGAGTTGCCATTCTGTTCTTCAGGGGATCTTCTGAAATCAGGGATTGAACCTGGTTCTCTTGCATTGCAGGCAGCTTCTTTACTGTCTGAGTCAACAGGGAAGCCCCAAAATATGGTACAGATGATATGATTTGCAATAGAAAATAAATATATAGAAACCAAGAGGAAAACAGGTAGGGGGAAGGAATTGGGAGATCGGGATTTGCACATGTACACTTGATACTATGTATAAAGCATAACTAATGAGAATATACTGTATAGCGCAAGGAACTCTTCTTAATGCACTGGGGTGACTTGAATGGAAAGGAAGTCCAAAAGGGAGAGGATATGTGTATATGTAGGGCTGATTCATTTTGCTATATGGCAGAAACTAACACAACATTCTAAAGAAACTATACTCCAATAAAAATTAACTAAAATGTAATAAAAAATTTTAAAGGGGAAATAAAGATTATGTAGGCACAAAGTTGCAGATGAGGGGTTGGCAGAATTGTGGACTCCCTCAAAGAGGATGACACTCACATGCAAACAATTCAGGGACAGGTGACTTTAACATGACTCTGGTGGGAAGTGTCAGTCTGTTGGGGAGGATGCTGGGTAGAAGACACTGGTATCAGAGATGCTCAGATGGGCTGTGTGTGGTGCTCCAGGGTCAGGACTCTGCAAAGCAGATTTGTAGAAGGCAGGCTGACTTACCTGGGAGACAGAAGTCTCCTGGCACACATAAGACAGCTAATATTTGTGGTATGTCTATTTGCACAGAAGTTGCTCTTAAAAAGAGAGTCAGGGATGAGCTAGGAAGACAAAGTATAGTGCAGTGGAAAGAAGGGAGAGAAGGGCAAACTCTTTGCAGAGCAGAGCCAGTTTCCCATGTCACTGCAGCTCAATTTCACTGATTTGGGAAACATGCCGTGACTTGAAATGAACCCCTGCCCATTTGCCCACACCGCCATCTTGGAAATTCACTTGCTTCCCTGTGCGCACTTACCGAGGGAAGTCTCCAGACCCCCCACGAGTCCAAAGGAATCCTCTCCAGTTCAGAGCATCTGCCACACACTGAGGTGACACAGCGTGACCTGACAACTCACAACACATCCTGCCGACTCCACAGTGATGAAAGGCCACTCACACTTTGAAATGCCTCCTAAAAGGCCTGCTCAGCTGGGGTACTTAGATGTGGGGGTACCGTTTTAGATTTCTCCAACTTTGAACTCTGAAAGCAAATCTGCCCTTGTGGCCTTTACGCCTTTAGTCCAGGTTGGAGGGGAGTTCCACATTCCATTAGCCAGCCATGCCCTGATCTTCACAAAGAGCCCACTAAAGGAGGGGTTTCCTTAGGATGAGAGATGACTAGCAATTCTGCTTCCTGCTCGATGGAATCTGTGCCCAGGGATTCTGTCCCTCTGTAGCCTGCTCTTCTTTAGCTTTTTGTACACATCACACTGAGACTCACCCCAGAGTCAGAGAAACCTCCTATGTCTGTCCTCCCATTATCTGGGGGAGTTCCTTGGAGAAAGACTAGGTCTTCCTTTTGGAACTCCCAGCCCAAAACAGAGCTTGGCACATAGTAAGTACTGAATGCACCACAAAAGTGAACTTGGCTTCCTCTCTTTCCCTTGACTCTTCTGCCCTTCTTTTACCTAATTTTCCCTCTTCTTTTTCATCTTTTCTCACAACCCAATCACAGTCAGGCTGGCAGAGCCTGTAAAAAGACCAGGCTGGTACCCCCAATCAACTGGTGCCCGTAACTTTCCAGTTCTACTCTCTGAGAAACCAGAGCTTTCTCCTTTTCAGGCCCTCTTCTGTATACATCTCTGCCGTATCCCTCATTGACGATGTATATGGCCCTCTGTGGCACATCATCTTCCCAGGCAGAGCTTACAGCTTAAAATCCTTCTGCTCCTCCATGAGAGACAATACAGTGTGGTGGTTAAGGACCCTCCCACCTGGAGATGGATGGCCTTAGTTTGAACCCTGGTCTGCCACTTTATTAGCTATGTTAACTGCAGTGAGTTAATAAAAAAATCTTCATGCCTTAGTTTACTCAACTATATAATGGGAATGATAACACTACCTCCCTCATAGAATTGCCTTGCAGATCAATACATACAAGACATTCAAAACCATACTGAGCACTTGGTGAGCACCATCTAAGTGTTTGTTATTATTGTTTTTAATGCTATGGGGTAGTCACAGATACATATATTTTCAGGCATATAGCCTCAATACAGTTGCCCACCAGTATCCATGACTGGGGGGTAAGAGGGTTGTTTCAGAACCTCAATTCCTTTATATAAAATGCCTTGGTGTTTGAATATATCCTAAGTACCCCCTCTCACATACTTTATATCATCTCTAGACTACTAATTTAATACAATGTAAATGCTTTGTAAGTAGTTGCTGATGAGCAGCAAATTCAATTTTTGCTTTGGGGAATATCTGGAAATTTTTTCCTAAATAATTTTGACCTATAGTTCATTGAATACTCAGGTGCAGAACCTGTGGATCCAGACAGCTGGCTATACTTACACCCTCAGTCTCTCCATTTCCAGCAAATCTTCCTCCTCAGTCTGCAAACAGTTTCAAATCCCCTCTATCCTAAATAAAACTCTCCTCCCACCCTGTCTCTGCCTTAAGCTGTTTCTCTCTCTCTCTTTCCTTCCCTTCAGTCAACATCATTAAGTGAGTAATCTACCCTTAGAATCTTCACCTCATCACCTCCCGTTCAGGAATCAATCCAGAGCCATCTGGCTTCAGCTCCTGCCACACCACTAACAATGTTCTCACCAAGATCACCCATAACCTCCCTCTTGCTATTTCTAATCACCTCTCTGTCACTTTTGACCATCTTGACCACTCACTTTTTCTTGAAGTGTTTCTTTCATTTCTGAGACACTCTTCTTTTCTGGTTTTAACAGTCGGCTTTTGCTATATTACACTAAGGTAATAATGCCCGAATCTCAGTAGTTTACACTCATAAAGGTCTCCTTTCTGCTCACACCTGCAGCAGCTGAGGGCTGAATGTAGCTCTGCTCTTGTCTGGTTTTCATCCAGAGGTCCGGGTGGAGGGAACAGACAAACCACGTAGTGACCCCTAAATCTTCTGCTTGGATGCTGTGTGCCTCACCTTTCCTCACGTGCCCTTGGCCAAAGCGAGTCATGTGGTCCAAGCCTGATATCAAGAAATCAAAGGAGTCCACTCTTCCCACTTGAAATGAACAGGGCCAATGATCTCCTGGGCTTCTCTGGTGGTTCAGTGGTTAAAGAGTCTGCCCGCAATGTGGAAGACCTGGGTCAGATCCCTGAGTTGGGAAGATCTCCTGGAGTAGGAAATGGCAATCCACTCCAGTGTTATTGCCTGGAGAATCCCCATGGACAGAGGAGCCTGGCGGGCTGCAGTCCATGGGGATGTAAGGAATCAGACATGACTGAGCAACTAAGCACAGCACAATGATCTTCCAAGAAAGACAACAAATAAAAGGGAACAATAATACAATCTACCACACGGGTTCCCAACCCCCAGGCTACAGAGAGTACCAGTCTGCAGCCTGTTAGGAACTGGGCCACACAGGAGGAGATGAGCAGCGAGCAAGCAAGCAAAGCTTCATCTATGTTTACAGCTGCTCCCCATCACTCACATTACTGCCTGAGCTCCACCTTCTGCTCAGTGAACTCAATAAATGTAATGTGCTTCAATCACCCTGAAATCATTCTTCCCCTCTGCCCAGTCCACGGGAAAACTGTCTTCCATGAAGCTGGTCCCTGGTGCCATAAAGGATGGGGGCTGCTGATCTGCCACACTGGTTCCCCTCCTACCTTCCTGACAGGTTGTTCTGGCCCAGCCTCTCTCACTGGATCATGTTGATCTACCCACGTCGTAAATGTTGATACTCTTCAGAGCTTCTTGCTGTCTAGATCCTCTATAGATATCTCTCTCCATGCTTTTAACTCCAGTAAACATCTATATTCTTATGACATGCTTCCAAAATTGTAACACAGACCACCACTGGAAGCAGTCCCTGAATTTAACCTGTCCAAAATTCATCTCATTTTCTTACCTTCCTATTCCTTTATTCTCCAGGATGGTTCATGACAATGTTGTTAATCCAGATCAGAAAAGTGGGAAGGATGAATTATTCCCCTTTTTCATCCTTTCTAGTGAATCACCTACAATCCATTCCACCTTTAAGATAACTCTCCAATCTCTTCCCCTACTATTTACATTCTTACCTGAGCTTGGGCCCTAACTGTTTCTTGCTTAAATATTAGTGATTCTTTAACTGCTTGATTGCTTTTGTCACTCTTCACTCAGACCTATGCCTGGATTGTAGCAAACGCTAGCCCCTCCACTCTAATCTCCTCCACTCCGATCTCTGGAGTGGGATCCATTCCACTCTGATTTTCTCTGCTTAAGAAACTTCAGAGGCTGTCCCCTTAACCCGCAGTAAAATTCAGGTTCCAGACGATGACATTCAAGGCTCTTCACAACCAGGATCCTACTTTTCTTTTCATCACCCTATCCTGATACTCACCATCTCGCACCCTCTGCTTTGCTGTATTGGACTTATTATTTTGTTAAAATGCCTCCTGGTGTTTCTCACTCCCAGGTGCTTACTCATGCCATTCCCTCTGTCCAGATGCTCTTCTCAGCAGCTTTCTTTGCTGAACTCCTACTGACCCTTCAAGATCTAGTCTTAACACCTTTCATAAGACCATCTCCCAAAACTTTGCCCATTCCCTCGGCCCCTACCTCACAACAAGTAAACAACATTCTATTTTATAACATGAATCATGTTATCTCATTCATGCCTTTCTCTTATATTGATACATAGATTAGTGGTCTGCACAGCAGGGACTGAATTATTGTCACCTTTGAAATCGTTCAGGAAAAAAACACAGTATGTGCATGTTGGATAATCAGTAAATGTTTGTTGAGGGAAAGAATAAATGAAGGAATGACATAGTCCAGTCCATGGCACATGAACACAATGGGCAGATTTTCCCAGTTATTGGTTTTACTCTCTGGCTGCTTGCTGGCTCCAGGGACATAGTCTCCTTCGTTGCTGTCTTTGTGTTAAACATGGTCTCTAGGGCAGTTTCCCTAGCATGAATCTGATTGTTCTAACCTTATAGAACTCCTTAGCAAACCTCGCCTTCCCGGAGCCTGTCTCTCCATCTAACAAGGCTCCTCTGCAGGTGGACTCACCGGTCTCCAGCTTTCTGTGGAGAAACGCCCCCTCTGGCCAGTTCAGGCACTCCTGAGACTTTCCGGGAGCCCCTAAACTTGGATTACATTGTCATTCTTGCTGTCTCCAGTGTTTCCTCACTGTTACTTGTGCATCTCCACCAAGACTAGCTAAGGACTTTGCAGGACCCAATGCAAAATGAAAATGTGGGATTTCTTGTCCCAACACGATTAAGGAATTCACAGTGGCGACAGCACAGCCGTAAGTCAAGCACTGGCTCCTTCTGAGCACAGGGCCCTGTGCAGTCACAGGGTTCTCATGCTCAGGAAGCTGGACTTCAGCAGCACATCCCAGTCCAAGCAGATGTCACCTGTCAGAGGTCAAGGTTGGAACATACCAATTCTTCAGGAAAATGAATTAGCAAGGGTGAAGAGAGAATGCATTTTTGCCTGCATGAGGACAAAAGCATTAGACATAATCTGGTAAGATAAATTAATTCTGAATAAGGCCTTTAATTAATGCAGATGAAAAAGGGAGTTTTAAAAATTGTGTATGTATGTGTGTGATTAATATATATGATTATTTGGTTAAGTAAAGGGTTTGGCCTAATGCCATGTAGAAGTTATTTTAAAAGTAAGAATAAGCTATCTCATTAGAAGCACTCTGTAATTATGAAGAAATTGCTTGTCATTGTTTGCATCAATTCAGGAGATGTAGAGTGATGTTAATTCCTTGGCTTCGGGGTGTGAGCACTGAGTGCCTTTATCTTGGTGGACAAAAAATTAATCAATGGATCTAAGAAAGAAACGGGAAATTTTGTTTGAGCCAAATTTGAGGATTACAACCCTGAAAGAAAGAGCATCTCAGAAAGCTCTGAGAATGTTCTTCTCATTAGAAGTCAAAGCATGGTTATATAAATCTTTTTTGAGACAGAGGACTGTACATCAAATGACGTATCACTGACAGTTTACATGATCCAGATTTAAGGGTCACTGTGGTAGGTCACATGACCCCATACAAGATCAAGAAGGAATGTTATCTTGAAGGAGTTGTCTTCTTGATGCTAGGAGAATGCTGCTCTTTATGATTGAGCAGGTATTCCTGCTGATGGGGGTGGTTGGATCAATGCATCCTGCAGACACACAATGCACAGTGTTGGGAGAGAGCCGGCCAAAGGGAAGAGAAAGCTTTCTTATCTCACCATAAAATACTAATTTTATTTCACACCTTCTCCTAGGGCTCTGCCAGAGATGACAGAAGGACAGACAATAGGCCTGGTGGGCTTTGAGAACTCATTCATTTGTTCGACTATTTACTCAACTAAACATATATTAGTACCCTTTTCTTGTCCATGACTTAGGTGCAGAGGTTTCTCCAATACAAGGACACGCATACTAAGTCGCTTCAGTCATGTCTGACTCTTTGCAACCCTCTGAACTGTATCCCGCCAGACTTTTCTGTCCATGGGATTCTCCAGGGGAAAATACTGGAGTGGGTTGCTGTGCCTTCCTCCAGGGGATCTTCATGACCCAGGGACCAAATCCACATCTCCTATGCCTCCTGTCTTGGTAGGCAGGTTCTTTACCACTAGTGCTACCTGGGAAACAGCAGATTAACTTTGGAGACTGACAGCTAGCCAAATCACATATCACACAGCGGCCGTCTCTGCACTCACTGTAAACTTACAGTGAAATAAAGCTTATACTTACAAATAAAATAATAGCAGGGATGGGGCATAGTGTCCTTGTGGGAGGAAGAGAGGGCCTGGGTTGGGAGTTGGAGGAGCTTTTTCATCTCTTTTAGTCTTTCTCTTTCCTCTTTTCCCAGCCTAATGCTATTAATGCAAATGAGGAGGCTCCCTGTTTCTGGGATTTGCCCCAGGTGAACATCGCCAGTTGTCACAGTCCTGCACTAGTGCTGGGAGATACTTCCAGCAAACCTTGCGTGTGTAGAGCATCTTCCTATTTATTTCATTTTGATCCTCACAAAAATAGGTTGAACCATATGAAACTGCCTACAGTTGACTGTTGGCAATTTCATATGGTTCAGTTTCATACCACATATGTAGTCTAATCATCTCCATTTTCTCAGTAGCCAAACCAGAAGCTCAGAGAGATTTTTACCAACCTCACAGATCCAGGTGTGGGGTTTGTGAACTCACTCTCAGATTCCTGCTCTTTCTCCTTGTTTGGTGCCACTTTGGTGCAAACAGCAAATCAGTCTTAGGCAGCGACACACGGGTTGGAAGTCTTGAGTTAATGTGCTTTAACTGTCTTCTTTTTTTTTTTTTCCCAGATTCAGTAATGGTTCGTTGTACAAACTCATTCATTTTTAATCAGTTGACTGTAATGATTTGTTACAAATGATCTTTAATTCTCAGCTGCGGTTAATCAGTACTGAAAAGCACTTTTCCTGTTATTTTATTTGGATAGGACTCTTAGTGAAATACTTGCCTGCCATTACTTAATCATTTGTTTGTTTTCCCTCTGCGTGCAGTTTCTAGCAGCATACAGCAGTGTTTAACACGGGCATTTCCCCTTTACTTAGTGAATCGAGTTCTCCAAGCTGTAGGTGCAGGGAGCTGTAGGGACCTCTGAGGGTTCATGCTGTGGTTTGATGCTAACTGACCCTCCTCTGCACACCAAGCACAAAGCCGGGTGCTGAGAACATGATGACTTATATGTAAAGATTATTATGAGTGTTCACGGTATAAGGGAGAGGAAATGGATGGAATGTTGCCTAAACCATCCCTGGAGTGTCAGGAGGTCTTCCTGGAGGAGATGATCCAGGAAGATAACTATTAACCTGGCAGGTAGACCAATAGGTGCAAAGGCCCAGAGAGTGAGAGCTTGGAAACTGGGAAAGTGCAAGTAGTCGAGTTGGTTGGAGGACAGGGAGCAGGCAGGGGAGAGTGGCAACAAAAGTAGAGGTCAGGGCAGGATCAGATCATGAAACACCTGCTGCTGCTGCTGCTAAGTCACTTCAGTCATGCTCGACTCTGTGCGACCCCATTGAAGGCAACCTACCAGACTCCCCCGTCCCTGGGATTCTCCAGGCAAGAACACTGGAGTGGGTTGCCATTTCCTTCTCCAGTGGATGAAAGTAAAAAGTGACAGTGGAGTCGCTCAGTCGTGTCCGTCCGACTATTCATGACCCCGTGGACTGCAGCCTACCAGGCTCCTCCATCCATGGAATTTTCCAGGCAAGACTACTGGAGTGCGGTTTCCATTGCCTTCTCCAGTCAGCGAACTATTGGTGAAAGAAAACCACCCTCCTTGGCCAGGCATGATGACAATCGCTTGTCTGAGTTGCCTCACAATAGGAGGGAAGTACCAATAAAGAATGTGGTACTTTCACCAAAAACAAACTAGGAGAATTTGGGAGGGCCCAAAAGGAGTGAGGAGGGGCCAGTCCATTGTATGACTAAAACTAACCCAGCAGAATTTGGAAGGGGCCAGAAGGAGGAAGGAGGAAAGACGATATGTCCTGCCAAACTCCCAGAAACCCTTGCACTGGACTCCCTCTTGGCTGAGATGAACACGCCAAGAGGAAGGACTCTGAGTCAGAATGATGGGCCAGAGACAGCCCGGAAGCTAACCCCGTCACCATCAAGCGTGAGACTGGGAGCGGCATGGCAGAGCAGTCCTCTGCTTTCCAATAAGCCACTGCTCTCCACCCCTTCCTGATGAAAGCTCTTGCTTTGTCACCACGTGTGTCTCCTCAGACAATACATTTCCGAGCCAGACAAGAGCCCTCTCTCGGACCCTGGAAGGGGTCCTCCATCCTGCGATACAGGGACGTGATCAGTGATGCCTCAGGAGGGCAGCCCCTGTGCAGGGAGAGGTGAAGACCACCTGAGATTTCTTCCACAGACTGTCTGGACTGGCCCCCACCTTCTGCATGAGGAAGGCCACACGGAGCCTCTGTTATCAAGGTGGCTCTGCCAGTGTGATGATGAGGAGATCTAGATGATGAGTAAATTGCCATGGCAATAATGTGCTCTGACCACAAAAGCAAAAAGCAAACAGTTCCTGCTCCCTCCGCACTCTATGCAAGAGATCCGTTCACCAGATGGTCCTCCTTTGCTGTCATTTTTATCAAAGTGCCGAAAGTGCAAAGTAGATTTCATTTCTCTCCTTCGTCTCTGCCTTTGAGAGCCTTGCCATACTCCTGTTATCCTTTAGATGTCCTGTCTGGCAATCTTGGGCTTCCCTGGTGGCTCAGCTGGTAGAGAATCTGCCTGCAGTGCAGGAGACCTGGGTTCGATCCCTGGGTTGGGAAGATCCCCTGGAGGAGGGCATGGCAACCCATTTCAATATTCTTGCCTGCAGAATCCCCATTGTCAGAGGAGCCTGGCAGGCTACAGTTCATGGAGTCGCAAAGAGTCGGACATGACTGAGCAACTAAGTACCCAGCACACACAGCGATCTTTAAGTCTCTCTTCTGTTGGTAGCCTGGACCAACAGCTGATGAGGCTAATTCATACTATAATGTGAGTGACTTATGCTCTCATTTGAAGTGCTGATATCTCTGGGGAAGAGCAAATAGTAACACGATGGTATCAATCTAGTGAGTTTGGGAAATAGGGAGGGTTTTGTGAAGACCTCCCAATCATATTTAATAAACAACTGCCCAGCCTAAGGATGGGCCTTCTTGGCTCTGACACATTCTGAAAGAACTGTGAGGTTTCTGTAAGACTTCAGTGGTGTGAGTTTGAGAAGACCTGTCTTTCTCTTCAGCCTCACCCTGAGGAAATGGATCTCACACAAAGATTTAGGAGGCACCAGGTCTCCAAACGACTGGTTCTCCGTCTCCAGAAAGGGATGCTCTTTCCCATTTCTGAGGCTTGGTGCTCCCATCTTCATCTGATTCCTCTTGGCTGTGAGCCTTCTCTGACTCCATGCTTGGGGTACCTGGGTGCTTTGCTCAAGTGCATGCCTCCTTTAGACTCCAGACACAGAAGCCCTGTGGGAATATCTCTTTATATGCATGAGTGTGTCTCCCCCATGGACTGTGAGCCCCTTTCTGGAAAACAGGAACAATTTCTTATTCAGTGACTTTTAATTCTGGCAGATAATAAATGATCAGTAATTCTTTTTTTTTTTTTTCCTGCCAAACTCCCAGAAACCCTTGCACTGGACTCCCTCTTGGCTGAGATGAACACGCCAAGAGGAAGGACTCTGAGTCAGAATGATGGGCCAGAGACAGCCCGGAAGCTAACCCCGTCACCATCAAGCGTGAGACTGGGAGCGGCATGGCAGAGCAGTCCTCTGCTTTCCAATAAGCCACTGCTCTCCACCCCTTCCTGATGAAAGCTCTTGCTTTGTCACCACGTGTGTCTCCTCAGACAATACATTTCCGAGCCAGACAAGAGCCCTCTCTCGGACCCTGGAAGGGGTCCTCCATCCTGCGATACAGGGACGTGATCAGTGATGCCTCAGGAGGGCAGCCCCTGTGCAGGGAGAGGTGAAGACCACCTGAGATTTCTTCCACAGACTGTCTGGACTGGCCCCCACCTTCTGCATGAGGAAGGCCACACGGAGCCTCTGTTATCAAGGTGGCTCTGCCAGTGTGATGATGAGGAGATCTAGATGATGAGTAAATTGCCATGGCAATAATGTGCTCTGACCACAAAAGCAAAAAGCAAACAGTTCCTGCTCCCTCCGCACTCTATGCAAGAGATCCGTTCACCAGATGGTGCCTCCTTTGCTGTCATTTTTATCAAAGTGCCGAAAGTGCAAAGTAGATTTCATTTCTCTCCTTCGTCTCTGCCTTTGAGAGCCTTGCCATACTCCTGTTATCCTTTAGATGTCCTGTCTGGCAATCTTGGGCTTCCCTGGTGGCTCAGCTGGTAGAGAATCTGCCTGCAGTGCAGGAGACCTGGGTTCGATCCCTGGGTTGGGAAGATCCCCTGGAGGAGGGCATGGCAACCCATTTCAATATTCTTGCCTGCAGAATCCCCATTGTCAGAGGAGCCTGGCAGGCTACAGTTCATGGAGTCGCAAAGAGTCGGACATGACTGAGCAACTAAGTACCCAGCACACACAGCGATCTTTAAGTCTCTCTTCTGTTGGTAGCCTGGACCAACAGCTGATGAGGCTAATTCATACTATAATGTGAGTGACTTATGCTCTCATTTGAAGTGCTGATATCTCTGGGGAAGAGCAAATAGTAACACGATGGTATCAATCTAGTGAGTTTGGGAAATAGAGAGGGTTTTGTGAAGACCTCCCAATCATATTTAATAAACAACTGCCCAGCCTAAGGATGGGCCTTCTTGGCTCTGACACATTCTGAAAGAACTGTGAGGTTTCTGTAAGACTTCAGTGGTGTGAGTTTGAGAAGACCTGTCTTTCTCTTCAGCCTCACCCTGAGGAAATGGATCTCACACAAAGATTTAGGAGGCACCAGGTCTCCAAACGACTGGTTCTCCGTCTCCAGAAAGGGATGCTCTTTCCCATTTCTGAGGCTTGGTGCTCCCATCTTCATCTGATTCCTCTTGGCTGTGAGCCTTCTCTGACTCCATGCTTGGGGTACCTGGGTGCTTTGCTCAAGTGCATGCCTCCTTTAGACTCCAGACACAGAAGCCCAGAAGCCCTGTGGGAATATCTCTTTATATGCATGAGTGTGTCTCCCCCATGGACTGTGAGCCCCTTTCTGGAAAACAGGAACAATTTCTTATTCAGTGACTTTTAATTCTGGCAGATAATAAATGATCAGTAATTCTTTTTTTTTTCTTTTCCCAAGGCAGGGTGCAAGAAGATGAGTACAATGTGGAAAGCTGAGTGGATTTTGTTTGGGAGCATCTCTTTCACTTTCTTAAAGCTAAAGCATCATATTCCTTAGGCCCTCCCTGGGGAGATGAGATGAAAAAGTCACTCTTTGCACCTTCAAGGATCTCAGTGTCAGTTTGAACACAGATGTTAGTGGCTGACAGTGATGAAAGCATTCTTTTCTCTTGGCACATGAAAATGGCCTTGCCTTGAAAAACACAACTTGGGATGGGCCAGTTCTGATGAAGCTGAAATCCGAGGGATTGAGGAAGCTCCCAAGACTTTGCCTCAGGCTTTTGAGTATAAGTCCAGCATCTCAGAGATCGGTAACCTCCCTGCTGGCCCAGAGAAACTGGGTTAACCAGAAGTAGTTGTGCCTATGCTTTCCTGCTTCCCATCCCTTCTATTTCAGGGATTTTGGGAACTGTGTGTCTGGTGGTCACAGTCCTGGGTGGAGGGCATGCCAACTTAGGGTACAGGGAGGCTGGGGCTGCAGGGAGGCTGTAGTACCATGGACAGTCTCACCCAAAGAAGAACCCACTAATCCAAAATGGTAGCAGTGTGCTCTAACTAGACAATGACCTTTGGTTGTACCAGGATAGAAGTTTATGTTTTGAAGACTCAGATGCCAATGAAAGAAAAGAAACTTTCATTTTCCAGGGCTTCCCTTGTAGCTCAGTTGGTAAAGAGTCTGCCTGCAGTATAGGAGATCTGGGTTCAATCCCTGGGCTTGGGTTAGGAAGATCCCCTGGAGAAGGAAATGGCAACCCACTCCAGCATTCTTGCCTGAAGAATCCCATGGACAGAGGAGCCTGGCAGGCTACAGTCTATGGGGTCGCAAAGGGTTGGACACGACTTAGTGACTAAGCACCACCACCTCATGTTAACCCACCATTTAGATTCATTCCTCTGTACTAGTTTAAACCACATTACCTCTAAGGTCATGCTAAGGTGGAGGTTCTACGCAGCCTACAAGGGAGAGTGGCCGAGGCATCACACACAGGGCCACTCACTCTGCTCCAGTTCTCTAGCCCTCTTTCCAGTTCCCACAGGACCAGCATCTGAGCACAGCAAGATTGGACACTCCTGCCCCATGTGGCCCCATGGGTCCCATTTGCATTGTTCTGGCTTGTACCCAACCTCCTGGGTTGTTCCTGCATGCACTAAGCTCTTGACCTCTGGCTTTGCCTCTCCTATTTTGCTCTGGCACAGATTTCTTAAATATTCTACTCCAGACTGTGACCTCGGACAGTTTCACCCCTTGCCCCAGCCAAAATGATTATCCCATGCCAAATGACAATGATGTCTTTACTGTATTTACACTGACCCTTGGTTTAATCCACTTCCTGTCTGACTGGGTGACTCCCCAGCTGCTCCCCTGCCCAGTACATAGGCTGTAGCAGCTGGCCCTTGTCCACTGAGATGCCTGACTGAGTCCCTGCCTGGGAGAGGGACCAGCTGTGTCATCTGCTCAGAGTCTGTGCCCTCCTCACTCGTGTTGGCTGATGGGGAAGCCTCTGGGGTTTGGCTTGCAGCCCAACCAGACCTAGAGGAGAGCCCTTCATCAAATGCCTGTGAAATTGATCTTTTATAGCTTTAGCAACCAATCCCCCTTAACTGCAGATCCAAGGGAGATGATGGTACTGACCAAATTAAAACTGAACACGTACAGAGAAGACAGGGATTCCTAGGCTGGTTGTGAAGATGTGTCCCTGGGGTCAGGTCCTTTGAGAGGAAACTGATGATCTTTGAGAACGACCTGAGAGCTGGCCACCATCAGAAAAAATATACTCAGCCTCTGGCCCTGAGTGTTTGGCCTTTGCCTGCCAAGCACCAGCATAGCCAATTACCTGTCCCACAGGAGCCATTTAGAGGAGAGAAGAAATATTCACCTCTGTTCATACCCAGGCTAGGCAGTGCTATCTGTCAGGTGAAGAAAGGGCCAGGGCTCCCCTTAGATCTAAAGTTTTCTCTTTCCTTTGTTGACCCCAGTTTTGGTTTCTTTTGTGGAGGAGAGCACACATCTTAAGACAGGAAATTATCCTGGTGATTGATGTTTAGAAAATGCAATTAGGTCCTAGTTAAGCATTCTCCAAGGAGCACCCTTCCAGTGTGGCATTCCAAGTTTGGTGATCGCTTAATGACCATGCATTTGGGTCCTCCGGGTAATGAAGCATTTGTCTCTGTCAGGCTTTGAGCAATGGAACTTCCAGTGCCCTTATGATGCAGAAGAGGTGGGGATGGAAGGTAGTGCAGGGAAGAGGCAGAGCATATGCTGGAGGGGAGACCTCAGAACAAGAACAGCCAGCTTGGCCAAGGACATGCCCTGGCTATGGGCTTCCCTGGCGGCTCCATGGTAAAGAATCCACCTGCCAAGGTAGAAGATGTGAGTGTTATCCCTGGGTCAGAAAGATCCCCTGGAGAAGGAAATGGCAACCCACTCCAGTATTCTTGCCTGGGAAATCCCATGGACAGAGGAACCTGGTTGGTTACAGTCCATGGGGTCACAAAAGAGTCAGACACAACTTAGCAACTAAACAACAACTGCAGCGTGAGGTTGCAGCATGAGTTGAGGGGCACCGGCTGCCTTCAATGGCTATAATTCTATAATATTTGCTAATCGATTCACTGCTTGGAATTTCTTTTTTCAATTTTTCGACCAGGAGGGCCCCCTACAGTGAAGTACAGAAGCTTACTCACTGGATCACCAGAGAAGTCCCTGGAATATTATTCTTTAATTCCACTACCCTGGGGACTTTGGAGGAATAAATAGTGACCCTGCCCCTGCCCTTGAGGTATTTGCACTGTAGTAGGGAAGGTCAAACATACCCTATAAACCTTCCAGGCAACAAATTTCCATTTGGCTCGGGTTGGGGGGCAGGGCACACAAACATGAGAGGTAGTGCATTCAATATGGACCCATTGGGGCATCTGAGGCAAGATAAAGATGATCAGTACATCTTGCTTTTCTGAACTCAAGTCGGCTCTGCCACTTAAAAGCTGAGAGACCTTAAGCAAGTCAGTTATCTCTTAATTTTGCAATTTCCTGTCTGTAAAATGGGTATCATAGGCTTTTAGGGGAAATTCAGTAGGCAGTGCACAGAAAGCCCTAGGCCTGGACCACAGTGATCTCAATGCAAACCAGTTTCCCAGTTCTGCTTCTAAGCCTGGGCTAATTAACATCCTTTTTATTTTCTATTTTTTGGTCATAGACCTCCTTGGCAGTCTGGCGATGCATATGAACTCCTTCTCAGAATTATGGTCTAACTGTAGAAAATAAAATACATAGGATTATGGAGGAAACTGCATTTTTATTGAAATGCAGTTATCAAAATACTAAAAAAACAAATTTGCTGTATGGTAATATATGTGCATCTTTATTAGCACAGTAAATAACAAGATCTGCTGGCAAGTCAAGTAACTATTGTAATTTTGAAGTAGTAATAAGCTAAACAATATTTCAACATATCTGCAACAACTGTAATGAGATAGAAAAAAATCTGTGATTTCTATTGGTGACAAAACTGCAGCTACTGTTAATACTGCTATGACTGGTTGCCTACATTCAAAATTAGAGGAATTGTTATATTTTTGTTAGCAGTTGGTGGAAATAAAGAGGTAATTTCTTTCTATTTTTCGACCAGGAGGGCCCCCTACAGTGAAGTACAGAAGCTTACTCACTGGATCACCAGAGAAGTCCCTGGAATATTATTCTTTAATTCCACTACCCTGGGGACTTTGGAGGAATAAATAGTGACCCTGCCCCTGCCCTTGAGGTATTTGCACTGTAGTAGGGAAGGTCAAACATACCCTATAAACCTTCCAGGCAACAAATTTCCATTTGGCTCGGGTTGGGGGGCAGGGCACACAAACATGAGAGGTAGTGCATTCAATATGGACCCATTGGGGCATCTGAGGCAAGATAAAGATGATCAGTACATCTTGCTTTTCTGAACTCAAGTCGGCTCTGCCACTTAAAAGCTGAGAGACCTTAAGCAAGTCAGTTATCTCTTAATTTTGCAATTTCCTGTCTGTAAAATGGGTATCATAGGCTTTTAGGGGAAATTCAGTAGGCAGTGCACAGAAAGCCCTAGGCCTGGACCACAGTGATCTCAATGCAAACCAGTTTCCCAGTTCTGCTTCTAAGCCTGGGCTAATTAACATCCTTTTTATTTTCTATTTTTTGGTCATAGACCTCCTTGGCAGTCTGGCGATGCATATGAACTCCTTCTCAGAATTATGGTCTAACTGTAGAAAATAAAATACATAGGATTATGGAGGAAACTGCATTTTTATTGAAATGCAGTTATCAAAATACTAAAAAAACAAATTTGCTGTATGGTAATATATGTGCATCTTTATTAGCACAGTAAATAACAAGATCTGCTGGCAAGTCAAGTAACTATTGTAATTTTGAAGTAGTAATAAGCCTAAACAATATTTCAACATATCTGCAACAACTGTAATGAGATAGAAAAAAATCTGTGATTTCTATTGGTGACAAAACTGCAGCTACTGTTAATACTGCTATGACTGGTTGCCTACATTCAAAATTAGAGGAACTGTTATATTTTTGTTAGCAGTTGGTGGAAATAAAGAGGTAATTTCTTTCCATCTAAGTTACACGGACTCTCTGTGGACCCCAGGCTAAGAACCATTGCTGTAACATTTGATCAAGTAAGTTATATGCATACTTCCTAAAAATTTAAAATAGCATTGATTTTCTCATTACCAATGAAAAATGTAAACATAGTTGAAAAGTTAAGAAATATAGATAAAATGTGAAAAGACAGAGGACATTTAAAAATATGACCCAGAGATCAAAATATGCTAACACTTGATGTAGTAGTTTGACTTTTTTTGTTTTTCTCCAAATTAATTAATTATTTTATTTTTGCTGCAGTGGGTCTTAGTTGTGGCACACAGAATCTTCACTGAAGAGTCTGGGCTTCTTTCTCTAGTTGTGGTGTGTGGGCTCAGTGGTTGAAATGCTCAGGCTTAGTTGCCCCAAGACATGTGGAATCTCAGCTCCCCAATCAGGGATCAAACCCACATCCACTACATTGAAAGGTGGATTCTTAACCACTGGACCACCAGGAAAGTCCCAGTAATTTGACTTTCAAGACAGTGGAACTCATTGCTAATCCATGTTTCATGTACTGAATCTGCCCCATCTAGAGTTATTAGACTGCTGTTTCACTCAGTCTAATAACTGAATGGTCAGTAAAGAAACAACCCAAAGCATCACAGTTGCAATCCAGAAACTATATGAAGCCCAGTGATGGCAAAGGACCCCTTGATCTTTGCAGCACAATCACCCAAAGATAGAGCAAAGTATCAAGAAACAGAGCTGGGGGCCCTGGAAGCTATGAGGACATGCTAGAATCTTCCAGCCCCACTCAGAGGAGCTGTCCCACTGATCTCAGATCTCTTGTTAGACCTGATGAATTATCTTGCGTTGGAACCGTGAATTGTAATGGAAATTACCCACTTGATGAAGGATACCAACCGACTCTACTCAAAAGCTGCCAGATGTTCAGATCAGATCCCTGACACATGCAGGCAGAGCTCGAGGGCTCATCCAAACAGCTTACTGAGAAATAATGATAATGAGGTGGCAGTGAATCTAGGAGATATTACACAATCCACAGAAACACACATGTGTGGCCAGAGAAGGATGTTCTGTGGCCTCAGATGATGCCCTGTGGCAATGCCGCCCAGCTCTCTCTGGGGTGAAAGAGTAGCCTGACACATGTCCAGCTGTCCCAGGTTAACCCTAGAAGACTGAAGCCTTGGAATGGCTTGCCTGGACTTGGTGAAAACAATACCCGTGGAGAATCCACCATGTGTGGGGTCAGAACCCAGAGGAAGCCAGGCCTTAGCTTACTTTTCCAAGATCCCCCAGAGAACTCAGCCCCATGAGCCCTCCAAGCAGGGACCAGTTTCTGGTCCCCCGACTTGCCAGCCCTCCTATGTGACTGTGAGGTTGAGAGCATCACCAAGTTAGGGTCTTGCAGTCCCTCTTAGGTGGAGCCTTTGGGACCCCGGGGTCAACATCTCTAGAGGTTCTCTTAGAAAAGCATCTCTCCTCTATTCTCCAGCTCAGTCCTTAGACCAGCATCCTTTTCTGACTTTCAGAGACCTTCCCTAGGGGAGGAGAGGAGGGTCTGAACAAAGTGCTACCTGCAGAGTCTTCAGAAAGTGATTGTGTGCATCCCCGCAGGGACCCTGCAACCCTGAGGGGGCACACCCTCCTTCTCTAAGCCTAGTTAAAGATCACAGCCCAAGATAACAGGCCGGCAAAGCTCCTGAGTGCAAGGTACTGCCAAATTTCAAATGTTTTTAATAAAACAATGTGGAAAGGGCAGCTTGTTCATTTCGATTCTCCACTGGGTCATTCAATTAAACCTGAAATTCTGGGGAAACTTGAACCACCCTGACCATATTTTCCATTAGTAATAATGATAAAAGATAATTATGGAGCCTGTCTGTCAGATATTCCAGACACCCGCACCTCCATAATTAATTGCTAATTAAGATATGAAAGAACTGCAGTGTCTCTCATACATCCTGACTTTATGAAACCTCAGCAAATCTTCCTCAGGGAAGAAGAAACCTCCAGCTCCTCCTTTGGTTTGGAAACCATGGATGTAAGGGGGTTGGGGGAGAGACGGCTGACTCTGAGATGGAGTCATTTAATCACATCGTTTAGGTGGTACATGAGAGCCCTGGGAGAGAGGATAAGGTGGAAAACAAGAATGAGAATAAGTTTGAATTCCTCCAAGCTCAGCCCTTGACACATATTATCTATGTTAATCTTCACAGTGGGGAATATCATTATTCCCATTTTACAGATCAGAAAAAGCGCGCTTAGAGGGATTATAAACATATCTTTTCCAAAAGTGTGGAGCAGGTGAGAGCTAGAATTTAAGCTGAATTTCATGCCCTTTCATTTGCTGTTCTGTGGAGATACAAGACACACACAAAAAAAATTGTAATGCTTTTAAAAAAAGTAATGTATTTATTTTTGGCTGTGCTGGGTCTTTGTTGCTGTGAGTGGACTTTCTCTAGTTGCAGAGAGCAGGGCCTCCTCTTCGTTGCAGTAAGCTGACTTCTCGCTGAAGTGGCTTCTCTTGCTGCAAAGCATGGGCTCAAGGGCTCCTGCAGAGTTGTGGCACATGGACTCAGTAGTCGTGGCAAATGGATTTAGTTGCCCCGAGGCATGTGCAGTCTTCCCAGACCAGGGACCAAACCCATGTCTTCTGCATGGGCAGGCGGATTCCTAACCACTGTACCACCAGGGAAGTCCCAAGAAACAGAATTGTTTGCTTCCAGGTCTTTACCATAATGAAGACAAAGCATTTGTGGTTGCTAATCTTCAGAATGACCCCCAATTAATCCTTGCTTTCTAGCATTCATAACGCATGTGTTGTCTCCTCCCACACTAAATAGGGCTGATCCATGTAAACAGTAGGATGTTGCAGAAATGCTAATAAGGCAGGTCATCAAAGACCCTGCTCCTCCCACTTGGCTTTCTCTCGAGTAGCTTTATCTGGGGGAAGCTAGCCACCATGTTGTGAGGATACTCAAGCAGCCCAGCAGATGCTTCAGTGGGGAGGTCTTCTGCAACAATCAGATCACATCCATGAACCATCTTAGAATCTAGTCCTCCATCCCTAGTGAGTCTTCAGATGACTATAGCCCTGGTCAACATCCTAAAGGAAGCTTCATGAAAGACTCTGGGCCAGAACAAGCCAGATAAATCACTTCTGAGTCCCTGATCCACAGAAACCAAAAGATAGTAAATGTTTATTGTTTTTCAGCCACTGAATTTGGAGGTAATTTGTTATGCAGTAATAGACAATGAATTGAGCATGCATGAACTTTTCGCATCTCACTGAATTTGCCGTTAACAATGGGCCAGAAAAATCCTTCTAAGAAATGTTCACATTTGTATGCCTAAATGTAAGAGCCCCAAATAATAGTCATTCAAGGTGCCTTCTGTTAGAGAACCCTGTGAGTTTAAGAGTTAAATATAGTTCAGATTGCCAGTGGGCTTCTTGGTGGCTCAGCAGTAAAGAGTCTACCTTCAATACCGGAGATGTGGGTTCGATTCTTGGGTTGAGAGGATCCCCTGCTGGAGGGCATGGCAACCTGCTCCTTTATTCTTGCCTGGAGAATCCCATGGACAGAGGAGCCTATGGTCCATGAAGTAGCAGAGAGTCGGACTCAACTGAAGCGACTTAGCACACACACAGATCACCATTAGTTGCCCAAATTTCTCATTTTCTCATTAAAATGACTAAGAACCATTTGTTGGTCTATCATAATCTGATCCATTTTCAGCAACTGACTGTTGTAACAATTGAAAAAAGACATGAACTAACAATGCTTTAGCATACTAGATAGTCTGTCTAGAGCTGATCAACATCCTTGCAGTCTTGTGGCTATTCCTGGAACATCTCCAGCAATCTGCAATAAAACCAAAACCATTCAAGTAAGAGGGTTTATGCTGAATATCAAAATGGACTTTGGGGACTTCCCTGGTGGCCCGGTGGTTAAGACTCCAGTGCAGGGGGTCCTGGTTCAATCCCTAGTCAGGGAACTAGATCCCATATGCTACACCTAAGACCTGGCACAGTCAAACAAAATAAATAAAACAAAATGGACTTTTGCTGTGAAGTCTGAAATCTCTGCAGGTTTTGGAACTCTGTCTCACCTGGCCTGGTGGTATCTTCCTTCTGCCTATGATTCACCTCTGCCAAAAGGTGAAAGGTGAAAAACATGAGGCTTTGGGAAAAGTCTGTGATTGAGGTCAACAGGGTCTCCTAGCTACACTCTCTGGACTGTCTGGCCCATGGGTCCTGACTGTACCATCAGGTGCTGGAGCCCATGAGATAAAGTCAAAGCCTAGACTCTTGGGTTCCTGGATCCACATCAAGTGTTAGAAGGGTCAGAATTTGAGGAGGAAAAATCTATATAATGCACATTTTTGGGACATATTTTGCAGGAAAAATGGTTGTTGTTTTTTCAAAGATGAGCTGTTACAAGTTGACCTGAGAGAATGGCTGTGGGAGAAATGCTGGGCGCTAAGAGGGTAAGCGCAGGTGAATGACGGGCAGAGAGAATGGGCAGGAAGAACACATTCGTTTGCTGAAGTGGCTGTCCCCACGGCCGCCGTGCTCCCAGTGCAGTGCTCCCAGCACGGGGCAGGTCATCCTGCTCTTTCGTCTTCCGTGCGTCTCCTGTGGTCCCACCGCCACTGTCCCCAGGCCTTCCTGGAAGTGTGTAGACTAAAAGGAAGGACCATGAGCCCTGTGCTTGATATTTGTCTCTGCTCACAGCTTTGTCTCTGCAACTTGTGAGCACAGAAATGACAGTCCGCATGGCAACACGCCAGCATGTATTTCTGTTATAAGAATCCTTTTTTTTTTTATCACCAGTTATATGAAAATCTACTCCAAGATAAGGTCTTTGGACGATCCCTTCAGGGCTATACCACTCATCAGTCAAATGGATCTATTTGTGAGGTCATATATAATTCCATCAAAGCGGCCAATATGTTATGCTCACTAGCGCTTCTCCAACAGAGTAGGTTTCGACACGACTTCAGGAAGATCAGCACACACTGGCTGGAATTCAATGTGGCCATTGCTCAGCCCACAGTTTAAAACTTTTTTTTCTTAAGTGCCATTTTTTTAAAGGAAAAGAACATGGGAGCAGAACGTAGCACCCCCACCTTCTAGTTCTAATTCTCCAAATAACTCTGTGTGATTAGTGCCTGTCTCCATAAGTGAACTCCCCTCTGTTGTAACTGACAGTTCTGGGTCTCTGTACCCGATGAGCAGGACCTCTCTGAGAGCAGAGGATCTGTCCCCTTGTATCTCCAGTGCCTGGTGCAGGCCCAGGCATTCAGAAGGCTCCGTGTTTTTTTGGCTGCTCTGGGTCTTAGTTGCTGCTCTTTGTTGCAGTTCAAAGTCTTCTTATTGCGGCGGCATCTCTTATTTTGGAGCGTGGGCTGTAGGTGCGTGGGCTTCAGTACTCATGATTACTAAAGCACATGAGCTTAGTAATCCTAAGGCATGTGGCATCTTTCCAGACTAAGGGTCAAACCCATGTCCCCTGCGGAGGCAGGCAGATTCTTAACCACTGGGCCCCCAGGGAAGTCCCCAGAAGACTCTTAATAAATAGTTGCTGCCAATGACCAAAACACCATATCAGCACGTTGTCCCTATTCACACATGTATACATGTGGTTACACACATGAAGGAAAGCACAAAAGTCTACATTCCTTGCTGTCAGCCTAGGGGCTGAGGTAGTATGGACAGTGGGGGAAGAAAAAGAGGTAGAGAGAGGTAAAGAACTGAGGGAAAAAATAAGGGGACGGCTGCACGAAAAAAGCTAGATGTAGACTAAGATCTTTTCGTAAAAGTACCTATAAAGTGAAGTGAAGTCACTCAGTCATGTCCGACTCTTTACAACCCCATGGGCTGTAGCCTACTAGGCTCCTCCGTCCATGGGATCTTCAAGGCAAGAGTACTGGAGTGGGTCGCCATTTCCTTCTCCTGGGGATCTTCCCAACCCAGGGATCAAACCCAGGTCTCCTGAGTTGTAGGCAGATGCTTTTACCATCTGAGTCACCAGGGACCTCTATGTGTGCATAACTTAAGGGGAAATTGATGATCTTCTTAAGTCAAAACAAGTTGCAGAGTATTTCAGTTAAAAACTATAAACAAAAGCATCCCATCTGTCTGTATGAATATGCATAATTGGGTTTAAATAAGCACAGGGAAGATGTATATTGTGGGTGCTGTGAGGCATCACCCAGCTGAGGCACTCAGCCTTGCAGCTGATGGGAGCCTTGGCTGCTGATGGCTCATAGCTGAGTTCCTCTCCAGTGGTGACCTCCACCAAAGGGAGCTGCTTTGCCCAAGGTTGTGCCTACCCTCTCCAAGGGAGCAGTCCACCTCCAAAGACCAGTGGGGCCCAAAGGCCTGTCCCTTCTCAACACAGGACAGCTCCAGAGGTCCCTCTGGCCAATTCGACTTCCTGTGCTCCTCAAAAGAGTTGCCTCGATAAACCTGCAGAGTGTTTATCCTGTCCCTGTTTTTTTCCTGGAAACTGGACTGATGACAGTGAGGAAGGATACATGCGAGTCTATTAAAAGGTTACATCAAGAAATGATGCCATTTGTAGCAACACAGGTGGATCTAGAGAGGATCATACTAAGTGAAGTAAGTCAAAGACAAATATCATATGATATCACTTATCCGTGGAATCTAAAACTATGATACAAATGCACTTATTTACAAAACAGAAACTGGCTCGCAGACACAGAAAACAAACTTATGGTTATCAAAGGGGAAAAATGGGGGAGAGGTAGACTGGGAACTTGGGATTAATAGATGCATACTACTATATATAAAGTAGATAAAAAACAAGGACCTACTTTATAGCACAGGGAATTATATTTAATATCATGAAATAACTTATAATGAAAAATAATTTGAAAGAGATCTATATATACAAACACATATACGTATAATGAATCACTGTGCTATACACCTGAAACATGGTAAGTCAAATGTAGTTCAATAGAAGATGGGAATTTGCTCTATGGCTCAGGAAATTCAAACAGAGGCTCTGTATCAACCTAGAGAGGTGGGATGGGGAGGGAGATGGGAGAAAGTTTCAAAAGGAAGAGGATACATGTATACCTATGGCTGATTCATGTTGAGATTTGACAGAAAACAGCAAAATTCTGTAAAGCAATTGTCCTTCAATTAAAAAATAAATCAATTTTTTTAAAGAAAAAACTTTTAAAAAATAAAATAATATGTTACATCAAGGGGCTGAGGCTAGGGGTAAATTATTAACTTTCTCTGTATACATCTTCATATGGATTCGCTTATTACAATGAGCAATTATCACTTTCATAATTTCAAAACTGTCAAAGATATTTAAAACACAATAAACAAATATATGTGAGTTGTCCATTCTGAAGAAGATCAACCCTGGGATTTCTTTGGAAGGAGTGATGCTAAAGCTGAAACTCCAGTACTTTGGCCACCTCATGCAAAGAGTTGACTCACTGGAAAAAACTCTGATACTGAGAGGGATTGGGGGCAGGAGGAAAGGGGGACAACCGAGGATGAGATGCCTGGATGGCATTACAGACTCAATGGACGTGAGTCTGAGTGAACTCCGAGAGATGGTGATGGACAGGGAGGCCTGGCGTGCTGTGATTCATGGGGTCGCAGAGAGTCGGACACAATTGAGCGACTGAACTGAACTCAACTGATGTGAGTTGTATGAATGAATGACTGTGCCTATATCTAGTTGAGAAATAATAATATTGATAAAATGAAAGCTGAATTGAAGGTATCAATGTGAATGAACAAGACTGAAGAGGATTTTGCCAACACTTATCATGACTTTTGACATAGTTGGTTCAAAAGACACTGTATTCCTTCTAAGAGTGACATCACCATCCCACAGACAGGATGAGAAATAAAGAGTCAAGGGGTAGAAGTGAAAAGGAGAGGCAGTTTAATTCCATTGAAGCAGAGATTTTCCTAACATCAGAGCTATCTGCCAATGAAGTAGCCTGCACATCTGGGAAAGTTCAGTCGTTCAGTCATGTCTGACTCTTTGCAATTCTGTGAATCACAGCACGCCAAGCCTCCTTGTCCATCACCAACTTCCAGAGTTTACCCAAACTCATGAATTGGTGATGCCATCCAACCATCTCATCCTCTGTCATCCCCTTCTCCTCCTGCCCTCAATCTTTCCCAACATCAGAGTCTTTTCCAATGAGTCAGCTCTTCACATCAGGTGGCCAAAGTATTGGAGTTTCAGCTTCAGCATCAGGCCTTCCAATGAACACCCAGGACTGATCTCCTTTAGGATTTAGAACAGCCACTGTCCATTACCCTGTCCTAAGGCTCTGCAATGCTTCCATTTGGTGAGCAGCTAATTTGAATCAGAGGAAGAAGAGTACCTGGTATTCATGTTACCTCCAATAGTTCCCCACCTTGGGCACTGGTGATCTCTTGATGGCCACTATTTTTCCCATTGATGCAGCTCAGAATCCACCTCAGCTCCACTCTTCAGGCAGCCACTTCCCTGCTGATATTCTGGAGGATTCTCTAGAGATAAAACCTTCCTGGTCTTCCAGAGATAAATGATTTTTCCTCCAATTCTAAAGCTCCATGGGGTCGTCCAGAGAAGGTTCATTCATTCAGGAGCAATTTGGATGAGCAAGCCTACTCCTTAGTCAAAAGTCTGCTCCTTCCTCCCCCGGTGCTACTTGATTTTTACGTAGTCTCTGCTGCTGCTGCTGCTGTTGCTAAGTCGCTTCAGTCGTGAGTGACTCTGTGCGACCCCATAGACAGCAGCCCACCAGGCTTCCCCATCACTGGGATTCTCCAGGCAAGAACACTGGAGTGGGTTGCCATTTCCTTCTCCAGTGCATGAAACTGAAAAGTGAAATTGAAGTTGCTTGACTGTCCATCTCCTAGCAGCCCTATGGACTGCAGAAGTAGTCTCTTTAGGTGCCTGTAAATGAAATCCTGGAAGCTCAATGTCCACTTTGGAAAAGGCTCACAAGGGTTTTGTAGGAAGCATGTCCTTGAAGGCATAATCATCCGGCTATGGACTGTGGCTACAAGACCTTCTAGAACTAACACCCCAAAAAGATATCCTTTTCATTATAGGGGACTGGAATGCAAAAGTAGGAAGTCAAGAAACACCTGGAGTAACAGGCAAATTTGGCCTTGGAATGCGGAATGAAGCAGGACTAACACTAATAGAGTTTTGCTAAGAGAACGCACTGGTCATAGCAAACACTCTCTTCCAGCAACACAAGAGAAGACGCTACACACGGACATCACCAGATGGTCAACACCGAAATCAGATTGATTATATTCTTTGCAGCCAAAGATGGAGAATCTCTATGCAGTCAACAAAAACAAGACTAGGAGCTGACTGTGGCTCAGATCGTGAACTCCTTATTGCCAAAATCAGACTGAAATTGAAGAAAGTAGGGAAAACCACTAGACCATTCAGATATGAATTAAATCAAATCCCTTATGATTATACAGTGGAAGTGAGAAATATATTTAAGGGACTAGATCTGATAGACAAAGTGCCTGATGAACCATGGGCAAAGGTTTCTGACATTGTATAGGAGTCAGGGATCAAGACCATCCCCAAGAAAAAGAAATGCAAAAAAGCAAAATGGCTGTCTGAGGAGGACTTACAAGTAGCTGTGAAAAGAAGAGAAGCCAAAAGCAAAGGAGAAAAGGAAAGATATAAGCATCTGAATGCAGAGTTCCTAACAATGGGAACAGTGACAGACTTTATTTTGGGGGCTCCCAAATCACTGCAGATGGTGACAGCGACCATGAAATTAAAAGATGCTTACTCCTTGGAAAAAAAAGTTATGACCAACCTAGATAGCATATTCAAAAGCAGAGACATTACTTTGCTGACAAAGGTCCACCTAGTCAAAGCTATGGTTTTTCCAGTGGTCGTGCATGGATGTGAGAGTTGTACTATAAAGAAAGCTGAGTGCCAAAGAACTGATGCTTTTGAACTGTGGTGTTGTAGAAGACTCTTGAGTGTTCTTTGGATTGCAAGGAGATCCAACCAGTCCATCCTAAAGGAAATCAGTCCTGAATATTCATTGGAAGGACTGATGCTGAAGCTGAAACTCCAATACCTTGGTCATCTGATGCAAAGAACTGACTCACTGGAAAAGACCCTGATGTTGGGAAAGACTGAGGGTGGGCAGAGAAGGGGACGACAGAGGATGAGACTGCTGGATGGCATCACTGACTTAATGGACATGAGTTTGAGTAAATTCCAGGAGCTGGTGGTGGACAGGGAATCCTGGCATGCTGCAGTCCATAGGTCACAAAAAGTCAGACATGACTGAGCAAATGAACTGAACTGATGGGCTGTGGGATAATGCATGGGACTGTATAGGGGGCAGGGAGTGACTGGTCTAAGTTTTGCAGAGGGAATCTGTTTATTTTTTAAAGTAAATTAAATTTTTTTTGACTGTACGACACAAATTGTGGGACTTTAGTTCTCCAACCAAGAATTGAACCCAGGTCCCTGGCAGTGAGAGCACAGTCTTAACCACTGGACCACTAGGGAATTCCCCCAACCCTGTTGAAAGAAACTGCCAAATTGCTGACCCAGAAGCTTCCCACTTGCAAGAGGTGTTGCTGCTCTATTGGTTGTGGTTTGAACCTGATGGAAATGGCTGTTGTGCATTCATTTCCTTAAAGAGTACTTATTGAAAGTTTCTTTGCTAGCTTTGTGATAGGGACAGAGAATTTGCCCTTGAGGATTTGAGAGTTCAGAGTGAGTACAACACAAATGAAGAAACTTAGGATGAGGGGTGACTCCTGTGACCTAGCAAGGCGCTGAGTGTCCTGGACATGAAGAACATGAGAGGGGCTCAGGTTTAGGAGGGATGAGAGGTTTTCTAGAGGAAGTGTCAAGCATTTGTCATAATCAGACCATCTAAGTATGTAACCACAGCCACCTTTAAAGATCTCAGAAGGGATTTGCTACATAAAACACATAGCTGGATATATAATCCTTCTGTAGAATTTTGACCTTAAATATTTGCTGCTTCCTTGCAAAGCTATGAGAATGAATGAAAGAAAACTAATGAAGTAAAATGAACTCTCTGAAGAGGAAAAAATAACAATAAATAAAAATTTTCTTTAGAAACCTACATTATACCTCCAAGGTTTTTTTAATGGAGATGTGGCAGTTGAGATGGAAAGGGAAACACAAGTTCCTTATTTTAAAGCCATAAATGTATTTCTTCCCTCCATCTCTGTTTCAGGTGGCTGCATCATCATACTGCACAGACCAGGTCTCTTTGGGCATTAGGATTAAAACGTGTGGAAAAGAGAAAACACCCAGGACACCATCACTAAAGGTACCGTTTTCTGTGAACCTTTAACCATCCATCATTGCAATGGCCAGTCTGAGGCTTTCAATTGTGACTGTGTATTCCCAGGATTTGAGACTCCTTGTCACTGCAACAACAGCCTGCGGGACAGACTCCCTGCCGTGAGATGGTCAAGAGCACCAGCTCTCCTGGGCTTTATGCTACCTCAGAAAAAGCTGGAGAAACTGGGCACCAAAGTTTTGACGTCTTATAAAATATTTCAGAAATGCATTTCAAAACATAGTTGGTCATAACAGTGTGTGACTACACTCAGCCACTCCGAGAGGCTAGACTTGCACCCCAACCCAGCCAGGCATGCTCTGAGCCTGCAGGAATCAGTGCTAAATTATTCACCAGCCTGACTCTAAAATTTCTGGAGTTCCAAAACCTCTAATAAAGTATTATGAAAGAATATCCATCTCTTTATCTCTATCCATAACTATTTATATAGCTAGAGGAAAAATCTGTCGTTTTATTTCTTTTAATTTAAAAGCTTTCCTAATTCCTTTTTCATACCACATATATATGTCTAAAGAATTTTGAGGTTGAAATAATAACCTCTAAAAAATCGTCCATGGGAGAAGGCTCTCAGGATTCAGAGTTGACAGGCACGATGAATATTTCGCTCCTTTAATAACTTTTCTTGGTACTCAGACTTGGTACACCGAACTGGGAACTTTTCATAGATGAGTGGCTCTTTTTTTATTATTATACAAAACAATGACAATATACCCACCCGCCTTCTCTTCTCTATTCATTCACAAAACTGCTAAGGTTTGTTCAAGAAAAACTCATTTCATTCCTCAGATTCATGGTGCTCTCATTATCTACCATGGCACTCTACAGTGGCAGGACACATCTTTTATGAAGCCTTGCATTCGAATTAAACCAGCATACACTAGCGACATCTTGCCTTACTTAGGGGACACTTGACCACAAAGTACCTCAAGTCATTTAAGACACCTTTGAATGTACAAACTCACAAGAGACATCATTGCACTAAGCGGGCTATCAGCCATTCACACTTAAGAGTGAACTGGTTAATTTGATGCTCTTAGGCTAACAGCTTGGAGAGGGAACGGCAATCCATTCCAGCACTCTTGCCTGGAAAATCCTGTGGTAAAGGAACCTGATAGGCTACAGTCCATGTGGTCGCAAAGAGTCGGACACGACTGAGCGACTTCACTTTCAGGCTAACAGCTAGTTGAGATCAAGTTCTCTGCAACTAAGCAGAGCTGGAATAGGGTGGGCTATCTGGACAGCAAAGAGGGGCAACTATTAAGATGAAGACTTTTTAAATTACCGGCTCTCTATTTGGAGACAATATTTGTATAGACATTTGACGAGCTATTTGCAATTAAAGATTAAACCCTCCCAACCCTCATCCTCTCTCAAAGAAACTTGCTTAAATGAAAATAGATGGTCTCTGAACTGACTTCTGAATAACGTGGCTTCCGTAGAATCTGGGATGCTATCCTCTTCTAAATCGATGTTGAATAAATATTGAAAGAATATTGGTTTAAAGGTGAGACAAATTATGAGCTTGGCAAGAACAGCCACATATTTTCATTCATTCCTGATATCTGATGATGATATCTGATGGGAGGGTTGGAAGGATGAAAGAGGGAGCCCAGGATCTCACCAGCCTGAATGAGACGCTGGGTGGGGATCTGAGAAGCCTGTGTGCAGGATTGTGGGAGAGGGAATGGAGACAAACACCACATCCTGTCTGGAGGCAGCCTTACTGAAGCAAGGAGACCTCTGCCAAATCAGAGAATACTCAGGAAAAGCAAGGATGAGACTGAAGTTTAAAGCAGGGCCTGGGGATGATTCCTGTAATAGTGTGATTTATAATGAGAAATATTAATATTTATTTGGTTTTCATGCCATTTCTGGCACAAAACTCCTAAAACTTTCCCAGGTATAAGAGTGAAATACGTGTTTCTTGATTTCAGTCACACTCGCGTTTGTTAAAAGAGGTGATTTTTGAAAATCTCCTAAGGATGGGGGCTAGTTGCCAGGGCAACCAATCATGTGATTAGAGGGTTGGAACAGTCCCACCTTGCACAACCTCTGGGGAGGGGAGAGGAGAGGGACTGGAGATTGAGTTCAATCACCAATGGCCAATGAGTCAATCAAGCCCATGTAATGAAGCTTCCATACAAACCCACCAGGAGGGGGTCTGGGATCTTCTGGGTTGGTTAACTAGGATGCTTCCATGTGCCACCATGCTGGGGAAAGAAGCTCCTTTGAAACTCTTTGTTCAGAACCTCCCCTGTGTGTCCCTTCATCTAGCTGTTGATGCATTTGTATCCTTCAATATCCTTCATAGTAAACCAGTAACCTAGTGAGTCAAGTGGTTTCCCAAGTTCCGTGAGTCATTCTAATAGCGGGTTAATAGAACCAGAGGAGGATATGTGGGAACCTCCAATTTGTAACAGTAGATCAGAAGCACAGATGACAACCTGGATTTGTGATTAGCATCTGAAGTGGGGGGTAGTCTTGAGGAACTGAGCCTTTACACTGTGGAGTCTGATGCTCTCTCTGAATAGACCAAGTGGGAATTGAGTTGAATAGAAGGACACTCAGCTGGTGTCACAGGGAACTACTTAGTGTGTGGGGGTGGGGGGAGAAACCACACATCACAGTTGGTGTCAGAATCAGAACTGTAATCCCAAACTACATCGGAGCCATAAACATGCAGGGTTAAACTCAGTTTCTCCCAGGTTCAGGGAGAGTCAAGCCGCAGCTGGGTGTGAGGGCCAGCTGAGTGCGATGGTTCCAAGCAGAGGAGTTGGATCCTGCTGGACCCTGAGGGTGGGACTTCTCAGAAGTCTATGGGAAGCAGTATCCAGAGGCAGTTCTCAGAAGCACTGGCTGCTCTGTTGATTAAATCTGAAAGTGGTCTCCTGACACAGAGGCCAGTCTCTCTCTGCCAAGACTTGTTATACATATACGAGTTTTAAAATACTTATTCATTTATTTGGCTGCATCGGGTCTTAGTTGCAGCACGCAGAATTTTTGTTGCGGCACCCAGGCTCCTCCCTAGTTGTGGTGTGTGGGCTTAGTGGTACCCAAGGGCTTAGTTGCCCTCATGTGGGCGTGTGAGATCTTAGCTCCCTGAACAGGGTCGAACTTGAGTCCCCTTCATTGGAAGGTGGATTTCTTAACCACTGGACCACCAGGGAAGTCCCTCATTTATACGACTGACCTCACAGGAGAGCATGGATTGTTCAGATTAGCCCCCTCCCCCACGTACTTCCAAACAGCTGCTCACCAGCACGGTTTGGTGTTGGAATTGCTGAAGTTACTAAGCAGGAAGGTCAGCTGGAACAGAAGAGCCTTCACCAGGCTGGTGTGAACTGTCTTACTCAGCCTACTCCCGCCCCACCTTCATTCCCCATGCGCTTGAAAGCAGCTTATTTTAAAAGCTGATTAGATGAGCCCTTAATAACATTAGAATTTAAATGGCCCCAGATAGGCTTTCAGCTTCTCACCAAATTGAGATAAATGTGATATTTGGGGAACTGAGCTTCCAGCTTCATGACGGCTCCCGACCACAGTCAGGATTTGAAGAACCACATTCTCCCCTGTTTTCTGGCAAACTGATCCTGGGCTGTGAGGCTAATCTGAACAATCCATGCTCTCCTGTGAGGTCAGTCGTATAAGTGGGGGACTTCCCTGGTGGTCCAGTGGTTAAGAAACCTGCCTTCCAATACAGGGGACTCAGGTTCAATCCCTGTCCAGGGAACTAAGATCCCACATGCCCACATGCATCTGTGAGGTCTCTTTCATCTCTAAAGGTCTAGGATTCTGCGTGCAGATGCATGTCCACGATTATGCATTTTCAAGGAAAGGAGAGTTAGGAACTTGTGCTGTGATTGGACTGTAGCCTGCCAGGCTCCTCTGTCCACGGGGATGCTCCAGGCCAGAATACTAGAGTGAGTCGCCATGCCCTCTTCCATGGGATCTTGAATAGCTTCCAATTCCAGGAACAAAGCTTTATTGAGTAACCACTATTTGGCCATTTAATTCAATACTGATGTTAATACCTGACTTTCTGCTGAGACTAATATAAAATGGTCAGAGGTATAAATGTTTCATCTTGGTTCTCATGTCCGGCACTCCCTGTAACTCTCTTAGGTGGGTTTAGCGCTGGGAAGGATATGATTGCCTTCCAATTTAACACTCTTCCGTAAGTTATAGAAAAAGTTAAGAATGGAATGGGAGCGAGTGGAATGGGCAACCAACCCAAGGTGAACAGGAACAGATGGCTCTGTGTTGAAATAATTGTATTCTTCTTTAAAAAAAAAAAAATTTATTTATTTAGGTGGTTGTGCAGGGTCTTAATTGCCGCAACTGGGATCTTTTTCTTTCTTTTCTTTTAGTTGTGGCATGCAGGATCTTTAGCTGCGATGTGTTCCCTGAGCAGGGATCAAACCCTGGGCCCCCTCCACTGGGAGCATGGAGTCCCTGCCACTGGACCACTAGGGAAATCCTGAGATAAATTTATTCTTATAAACAAATAAATAACAACTGAGTTGTCTTCTCCCACTCATCTTTCCCCAACCAAACCAGACCCATGGGTGGCCTTAGGATGAAAGCTGGAGGTTCTTAAAATCACAGCTTGTACTTTTGATAGAGGTAGTCAACCCAGAAGTGCCTGAATGTAAGCTTCCTTCTGCTCTTACAGCCTTTCTAAAGAAGCCAAACCTTGAGCTTAAACCTTGCATTTGCATTCCAGTGGGAAAAAACCTTATCCCATGTTTCCCTGAGGGCTTCCCTGGTGGTGCTAGTGGTAAAGAATCCACCTGCCAGTGCAGGACACATAAGAGATGCGGGTTTGATCCCTGAGTTGGGAAGATCCTCTGGAGGAGGGCATGGCAACCCACTCCAGTATTCTTGCCTGGAGAATTCCATGGACAGAGTACCTGGTGGGCTATAGTTCACGGGG
>SJYC01027973.1:0-10584 GCA_006408675.1 Madoqua kirkii | reverse complement strand
TTATCATACAATCTAACATTAACAGGGGACAAGGAAACACCATATGTTATTTAGTGTCTAAGATAATTATTATAATTAATAATATAATTTTGTTCATACCTGCTAACAACTTGCAAGATGGATTGAATAGCTTTTTTTTTGTTCGGATATCACCCTGGTAGAAATTGAACTACATGCTTGTGATTTAGCTGTATCATTTCAAACTCAGTTTATTTTTTGTATAAATCTATTGAATTTTCCAAATTCAAACTGATTTTGACTGTTGGACTCACTTTAAAAATAAGATTTATAAGATGAGGCGTGTAGTAAAACTGCTTACTATGTAACTGTAACCTTGGGTGGTAGGTTAAACTTCGAAATATGAACAAAGGTTGTTACAGATGGTAAGGGAGGAAAAAGGAGGAACAAATGGTGGAGTCATCCCTACTCGAATTGTAAAGTAAAAGGCATTGAGAGACAGGGGAAGGAAGGATCATGAAGTGATCAGAGATTTTGGTGGCCTCAGGAAGCATTTTGTGATTCATTGTAAGACAACTGGGCTTCCCAGGTGGGGCTAGTGGTAAAGAACCTGCCTGCCAATGCAGGAGATGCCAGAGATGCAGGTTCGCTCCCTGGCAGGAAGATCCCTTGGAGTCCAGCATGGCAACCCACTCTAGCATTCTTGCCTGGAGGATTCCATGGCCAGAGGAGTCCGCTGGGCTACAGTCAATAGGATCACAGAGAGTCGGATGTGACTAGCCGACTCTCTCTCTCTCTCTCTCTCTCTCTCTCTCTCTCTCTCTCTCTCTCTCTCACACACACACACACACACACACACACACACAAGACTTGGTGGTGCTGGTGGTAAAGAACCTTCCTGCCAATGCAGGAGACATGAGATATGGGTTTGATTCCTGGGTCAGGAAGATCTCCTAGAGGAGGAAATGGCAACCCACTCCAGTGGTCTTGCCTAGAGAATCCCGTGGACAGAGGAGCCTGGCAGGCTACAGTCCATGGGGTCACAAAGAGTCGGACACGACTAAATTGACATAGTATAGCATAGCACTGGGGCATGGAGCCTGTCCCTAGTCCTTTGGTGCCTGCTCTGGGTTGATTTAAGGCTTAGAAAATATTGTATGCCTGCAAAAGTTGGGTCACAAGAGAAATGTAAGCAACTTTGACCATTATTTTGGCTCTGAGATTAACGGATGCCAAACAAACAAACACAAAATCTAAGAAAACAGAGACCACTGCTGCAGACAATTCTAGAGTATCTTCTTGCATTCTTTCCATCCCCTTTCTTATTTCCTCTCACTCCCACAGGACAGCATGAAGGATGGATGAGCAGTTCATTGCAAGCTGGTGGCCTTTCTTAGAATTCACCTCAAGCTGTGGTCGTATAAATCTAGAGCTTTAGCGACGTTCATAGTCAAGGTGTAGCTCTGCCACACCACCCTATCCCAGAGCTGGGGCTCTCCCGGCATTACCAGCGACCTGACATTAGTGCTCATCAGAAGATAATGTGGGGAGTGTGGAGACCAAAGGGCAGTCCTGAGGTTGTCTCTCAGAGAAGCTGTGATTTAATTTTGAAGAGAGGTAATAGGTAAGCAGATGTTTAGCAGAAGTCTTCAAAGCAGCAGAGATGATAGAAGTGTGCAAGATGAGAGATAGGCTACTTTCTGAGGTAGCAGTCAGAGTTCAGGAATAAATCCAGAGTGGCCAGTACCAGCCATCCTAGTTTTCTCACTGCTAAGGCTCCAGAGAGATCTACTGTGATTGTTCAAAAGAGTCAGAGCTAATCTTTTCTTAGGCTGCATGTCTTCAGTAAATATGAGTGTCTCGGGTCAGATAAAATTTTATAGGAATGGCTCCTGTGATAAAATATATAAAAATGTAATTAAGGGAGTGGTAAAGGAAAAATACAGTCAGTGATGGACTTGTACCTCATTTTTTGGAGAAAGGAAGATGGCTGGAAATACATTTAGAGTTACCACGTAAAAAGAATACACTTGCATTCCTTGCAAATTTATTTCCCCTTTACATTTCTGCTGCTGGAGAAGTAATGTTGCTTTAAGAGACAGTCCCTCCTCCTACCCTTTCTTTTTAACATGATTGCATTGCACTATTTCTCAACTGTTCTTATTTGCCACAGTAGAGAATTTTCAAGCTTTGGTGTGAAAATATATGACTTAAGAGAAAATGTCAATATATGCAGTTTAAAGTAGATGAATCAAGAAATAAAGATTATAATACATTATGTGGGATGATGATAGACATTAGAAAGGGTTTTTTAAAAAGAAGGTTGGAGCGAGGGGATGGATTGAGGAAATGTTACTTTTTATTGAATACCAATTAATATTGAATTTTTAAATGAAGTACAGTTGATTTACTAGGCTGTATTAGTTTCAGGTGTATATATTCTTTTTCAGATGCTTTTCATTATAGGCTATTACAAGATATTGCATATGACTTCCTGTGCTGTGTGCTTCCCTGGTGACTCAGAGGTAAAGAATCTGCCTATAATGCAGGAGCCACAGGAGACATGGGTTCGATCCTTGGGTCAAGAAGATCCTCTGCAGTAGGAAGTGGCAATCCCCTCCAATATTATTGCAGGCATAATCCTATGGATAAAGGAGCCTGGCAGGCTATAGTCCATGGGATTGCAAAAGAGTTGGACATGACTTAGCAACTAAACTACAACAACCCTGTGCTACACAGAAGGTCTCTTCTGTTTATCTAGTTTATATATAGTAGTATGTATCTGTTAATCCCAAACTCCTAATTTATCCCTTTCCTGATTGCCTTCTTTGGTAATCTTAAATTTGTTTTCTATGTCTGTGACCTAGAGACTATCATACTAAGTGAAGTAAGTCAGACAGAGAAAGAAAAAGATGATATGATATCACTTATATGTGGAATCTAAAACAAAATTATACAAATGAGCTTATTTACAAAATGGAAATATTTAATTTTTAATCATCTACCTGAGTTATTTTATGAGACATGGAAAGAGGAAAAATATGAATGACAGAGGTGACAGAGTGTTCAATACACATTTAGAATTGTTGAAAAGGAATCTACTGAACGGATAAGACAGTGATGATGCCATGTCCCCAGGTATAGAGTTTATGGCTTGATCTCAAGATGAGTCTTTAACCTTTGTGCACAGGTCTTTTTAGCTATAAAATTAAAATATAAACATTGTCTTCATTTCATAGTTTATCTCAATTTGCATGCTAAAATAAGTCTGAAAATACTATGTAGTTAATAATGAGGTGTCTAGTGGCCCAGGTCAACAGCAGAAGCTTTGGAATCAACTTGAATCTGGTTTCAATATCCATTTATTAGCTGTGTAACCTTAAGCAACTTATCTAACTGAACTTCTGTTTCCTAATATGTAAAATGAGATAAAAATACCAATCTGCTAAGGTTGCTGGAAGAATTAACCAAGATGAAGTGTGTGAAGCACATAGCAAGTTCCTGTCGTGAGGTTGGGTTATTGGCAAGCAGTAGCTATTGTTACTCTGGAAGAGATGGTGGGTAATATTTCATCTGCTGGTGCTCATTCTAAAATACTACTCAGAGTCCCTTTTCTCTACTGACTCAGACAAAGACAATGGGTCTTCCTTGAGTAAGAGCAGGAAGGAGAAATAACGGTTCTCACTGCCTTCTTCTTCACTATCTCTCCTGCCCCACTCCCACCTTCATTTCTTTGGTAATTTTTTTTTTTAAGACTGCTCCTGAGTGTCAGATTCTGTGAGACTCTTTGTGAACCCTCTTGGACTGAGCTGATGCCTCTTCTTGATGATTCCATGATGCGCTGAGCATATCTTTACCACTAACTTATTGAACTGTTTGTAATTGTTTGTTTACGTAAGAAACTTTGGGCAAGGATTCTGACTTACTCATTTTTATATCTCTATTAATAGTAGAGTGTCTGGAACATCTCAAGCATTCAAAAATATTTAATTCAATGAATGAATGAGTGAAGAGTGGATGCCTCAACCATTTCTATAAACAGATTACCTTTCTGAAACAAAATAATTCTTATCCTTGTTGCATATGAGCTAACTTAGAACCTTAAGGTTGCTTTTATCTCTTTGTTAACGGGTCATAATTTGGTGTGTTTTTGTTGTGTGTGTCAAATAATCTGTCATATCTGGGCTTCTCATGTGGCTCAGTGGTAAAGAATCTGCCTACCAACGCAGAAGATGCAGGAGAGGTGGGTTTAATCCCTGGGTGGGGAAGCTCCCTTGGAGGAGGAAATAGCAACCCACTTTAGTATTCTAACCTGGTAGCTCAGATGGTAAAGCATCTGCCTAAAATAAGAGAGACCTGGGTTCAATTCCTGGGTTGGAAAGATCCCCTGGAGAAGGAAATGGCAACCCACTCCAGTATTCTTGCCTGGAAAATCCCATGGACAGAGGAGCCTGGCAGGCTACTGTCCATGGAGTCTCAGAGTCAGACATAACTGAGTGACTTAGCACTCATGTGTGCACTGCTATAACTATTATTAAATTTTAAAAAGGTCCTTCTACTCTTCTATATGGTTGATGAGAATGTAAGTTGGTGGCTCTCTATAGTGGTTACTATAGAGAACAGTACGGAGGTTCCTCAAAAAACTAAAAATAGAGTTGCTGTATGATCCAGCAAACCCGCTCCTGGACATATATATATTTGGACAAAACTATAATTCAGAAAGATACATTCTCCCCCATGTTTATAAAACCATTGTTCACATGCTAGTAAAGTGATGCTCAAAATTCTCCAAGCCAGGCTTTAGCAATATGTGAAACAGACAGCCATTTTGCTTTTTTGCATTTCTTTTCCATGGGGATGGTCTTGATCCCTGTCTCCTGCACAATGTCACAAACCTCATACCATAGTTCATCTGGCACTCTATCAGATCTAGGCCCTTAAATCTGTTTCTCAATTCCACTGTATAATCATAAGGGATTTGATTTAGGTCATAACTGAATGGTCTAGCAGTTTCCCTTACTTTCTTCCATTTCAGTCTGAATTTGGTAATAAGGAGTTCATGATCTGAGCCACAGTCAACTTCTGGTCTTGTTTTTGTTGACTGTATAGAGATTCTCCATCTTTGGCTGCAGAGAATAGAATCGATCTGATTTCGGTGTTGACCATCTGGTGATGTCCATGTGTAGAGTCTTCTCTTGTGTGGTCCACTGGAGAAGGGAATGGCAAGCCACTTCAGTATTCTTGCCTTGAGAACCCCATGATCAGTATGAAAAGGTAATATGATAGGATACCAAAAGAGGAACTCCCCAGGTCATCAGGTGCCCAATATGCTACTGGAGATCAGAGGAGAAATAGCTACAGAAAGAACGAAGGGATGGAGCCAAAGCAAAAACAATACCCAGTTGTGATGTGACTGGTGATAGAAGCAAGATCCAATGCTGTAAAGAGCAATATTGCATAGGAACCTTCAATGTAAGGTCCATGAATCAAGGCAAATTGGAAGTGATCAGACAAGAGATGGCAAGTGTGAACGTCAGCATTCTGGGAATCAGCAAACTGAAACGGACTGGAATGGGTGAATTTAACTCAGATGACCATTATATCTACTACTGTGGGCAAGAATCCCTCAGAAGAAATGGAGTAACCATCATGGTCAACAAAAGTCTGAAATGCAGTACTGGGATGCAATCTCAAACATGACAGAATGATCTCTGTTTATCTCCAAGGCAAACCATTCAGTATCACAGTTACCCAAGTCTATGCCCCAACCAGTAATGCTGAAGAAGCTGAAGTTGAACAGTTTTATGAAGACCTACAAGACCTTTTAGAACTAACACCCAAAACAGATGTCCTCTCTTTAATATGGATTGCCTAATGTTTATCTTTGCTGAGAATAACTACCTCGTAAAACAGTATATATGCCCACACCATGTTGATTAAAGCACCTTTGCTCCATCAGAGCTCCATCCGCCCTTTCTCTTTCTTTCTTTCTTTCTCTCTCTCTTTCTCCTTCTCTCCCTCTCTCTCTCTTTCTTCAGGCTGATCCCCTGGAGCACAGAGGCTCTCTGAGTTCACTTTTTTGCCCAGGCTTCTAAGACCCTCTCAAGAAGGTGCCCTGAGCCTTCAATTTAAGGCTGAGGCCTTAAATCGAGAGGGCGCCTGAGGCCTTCATGAACAGAACAAGCCCCGTGCAGGGCCTTTATTGGCTTTCTGCGTAAACCAAGGAGTATCAGCATTGCTCTCTCTCCTTTACATTCATTTCGGTTGACTCCTGACCACCAGGTTCCAGTCCATTAAAGGAATTCAACAAGTAAACATCTGTCTCGCATCCATGCTCAGTTGCTCCAGCCGTGTCCAATTCTATGCCACCTCATGCACTATAAACTGCCAGACTCCTCTGTCCACGGGAATCTCCAGGCAAGAATACTGGAGTCATATGCCAGTCCTTATTCCAGGGGATCCTTCCAACCCAGGGATCAAACCCAGGTTTCCTGCATTGCAGGAGGGTTTTTTCCTGTCTGAGCCACCTGGGAAGTTACTTCTCTTAACTGCTTCCAAAAGCTTAATCTGAATTTTATTATGGAAATGTGGCCTTCATTAGGAAGGTGATGAGGAAGTCATCCAAAGCAGGAAGCTTGTTTTGGTAAACGCTCAATGGGTAAGTAGGTATTTTGAAATTTATTCTTCTTCTGCATGGATGGTCAGGAGCCAAGATGTGCAATGAAAAGGAAACGATCTAATGTATGGGGCTCGTAACATTTGAGGTACCTTCCTTCAATTTGATTTTGTAAAGTGTTTTTCACTTTGCAAATCCTTCCTCTCTTATGCCTACTACCTTCCTTGGGCATTCATAGTGAAGTCATATAGCTTTAGATTGACTCTGTGTGTAGAAAGTGCTCAAACTTTCCTTACCTTTAACACAGACGCTACCACAAGTATGGATTCATCGTGTAAGTTTATTTTCTTTCCACAGTTGAGTTTCTGCTTTAGAGCTCTACAAGATGTTACACTGGCTGATGTTCTGAATATGCCTTCTGTGAATGGCCCTTTGAGGTTGATATAAAAAAGCATATCCTGTAGGCAAGGAAAGAAAAGAAAACTGTGGGACATTTCCTGTCTAGAAGCCCAGAGCACAAGCTGGCTCCTGTTTTGACAGAGCTGCGGTATATGAGGGTACAGTTCTAGAACAGCAACAAAGTCAATTTGAAAATTTTTCTTCAGTGTCTCTAAATATATTTTTTACCGAACAATCGATTTGATTCATACATTGACTACACTTGCATAGTCAGATTTTCTGTTTCAGTGAATTTAGTGTATTAAATGCCTCTGCTTTGAGGCCTTCGTAGATTCACCCTCTTCTCCTTCACCGCGCCTTTCTCATTGTTCCCTATTCTAGATGCTCTTCCCTAAGTGTGGAAATCTGTTTGCCATATTCATCCTCCATTTGTTTATCCCCCTTCCGGGGAGTGTCCACCCCATTCATCCCTCTTTCCTGTATTCCCTCCCCTCAAAATCAGGCTCAATATGCCTCTCCTCCTTCTCTGATCACATTCCCTTCTCATCAGCCTTTCGAGTTCCTTTTCCTGTAGTTTCATGTCCTCTGCTGTCTGCATAGTTAGAGTGAGAACAGATATTGGGACCAGGTGCTTCAAGGCGTGTGGAGTCTGGGATGCTCCTCACCCACTGTGTGACTATGGGCACAGCACATGCTTGGAGGAGGCTCTTCTGGTTTTCATTTATGAAGTGGGGGTGATGGTAGTCATGGCTACCGCCTGAATTTTCTGTGAAAGTGCAAGGTCTGGGGTAGTAGCTAGCACATACCTGGTATGATGAATTTCTCCATATATGCCATAAAATTCCCTGCATCTAGTGTAGTGTTTGGAGACACAGTGGACAGTGAACAAGACTGATTGCTTACAGTTCAATACACTAATGTGATATAGCAGAGTCCAAACTCCGAGGCTCTCTTTGGACACATCCTGGCAGGATCAAAGGATTCATCTTTGCCAGAGGATGCGTACTTTATGCTTAAACACTTGAGTCCATATCAAATCCGTGTGAGACATTGTGAGTCATAGGGGGAGAGACTCAGCTGAAGGAGACTTGAGACCAGTGTGGACCTCAAGGGAGGAGACAGGAGACAATATGAGGATGAGGTGGACTCTCAGAGCTTCTTCCACACAGAGTCTGAAGGAGAATTACAGGGCTCCACATAGCCTGGAGTTAAAACTCCCCTCCAGGTCCTCCCTACCATTCTATGCAAAACCAAGAGCTCTCTCACGCAAAGAAAAAAGTGGACACTGGGTTGGTTATGCCAGGCTCCCAGCGGGTCCCAGCCTCTGGCCCATCTCCAAGATTCCTTGCCCCAGCTGTTTAAGAGAAAACCACTCTGAACGACCTTGCAGAAGAACGGGTTCCCTTAAGACAGTAGCTTTCCACATCCATGCCTATAGATACTTACTCTTCTTGGGTAAGGGCAGCAGCTCACTCATCTGACTGCTGCCCCTTCTCGCCTCATTCAAGGTGATCTGTAAAGTGCCAGGTCTCTTTCTTTCTCTCAACCTCGCCTTCTCTAACTGCCTTACCTCATTGAGTCCATGTTAAGTGGTCTGAGCTGGTGTAGATGGGTCTTTGTTGAAATCAGGGGAATGGATGAGAGTAAGTTTTCATCTTGTATTTGCCTTCTGACTCTGTAGTACCTAAATCAGATCTTATTCTTTGAGATACTATTGTGAAACTTATGGGACAAAGTCAGATGTCTTCACTCGGAGAAGATTTGGAAGAGAACACATGATCTCTCAGAACTCTCCTCCTCAGGAAGGTTACAGAAACCAAAAGAAGACCTACCAGAATTGGGGTGGGCAGGGTGTCATGATCACATACATCCTCCAGAGGAACTCCAAAGAGCTCTTTTCGCTTTGTGTCTCGTAGAGGTGGGTGTTGCTTGTCCTTGCGAGTCCTGGAGCTGCACCAAAAGGCCCAGTTTTTGACAGGACTCTTACTAGCTGTCTTCTTCTCTGAATCTAACGCAGAAAAGAGATTTTCACTAGTAGTTGCTTAGCTTATTTAGCCTATTTCCACCACTTACATTCAGCAGCATGTTGATGGCAGAGGCTGAAAGAGAGAAACTGATCCATTTGTATATAGAATTCCCCACATTCTGAAACGGGCTAATTGCATCCTTGTGGTGTTAACATGTTCCTCTTCCCCATATTCTGCAAACCAGTAGTTAAACCGAGAGGCGTTATCAGACCCAGGGTGGATTCTCCCTGTGACAGTATTCCCCAGACAGTGCCATCTATTCCTTTTGCCCTGTGTCATGAGGCATTGAAGCTGTAGTTACTACAGGTTTCCTAACGGTAAGTATTGTCAGTGGATACCTGGATCAGATCTCATTTTAAAAGCCAAAATATTTCATATTTAAATCAAGCAGCATTTGGTTATCATTTCCTTTTATAGGAAATATCCTTCCTGTGTTCAATTACCTGTTTGGCTTTCTGAGTACCCAGTCATGCCCAATTTTTTCCCATCCAAAGAATCGCCTTTCATGAGACATCCTGCCTGACCCTGCTTTTCAGTCAGCCTCTGGACCTCACCTCTGGGAGCCACACACCTCAGTCAGCTCCAAGGTTGACTTCATGCCCGCAGGGTCCTTGAAAGTAGTCATGAAATGCAGACTATGTGGTAAGGTGACAGCTGGCCATTTTTCTGTAACACCTTACTCAGCTAACCCAAAGATGAATTTTAACTACCAGCAGCCTCTGTCAAAGGAATGCAGATGAAGGGCTTTTCAAAGAAAGAGTGATCAGCAATGAAAAGTGGAGTTCAGAGTTTCTCCTGCCCAGCTAAGAATGTTTCCCTGATATTTGCTCAATAAACCTGCTGAATATTTCCTTAAATAACCTGCTTCAATAACCAGCTAAAGAAGTCAACAGAGGAGCCAAGTTGTAGAAAGATAAACAGAAGAAGGTAACCAAATATTTTAAAATGCCCATCCAGTTGTCTATTCTGAGACATAGTGAGTACATCACCATGTCCATTCAAGGGAGGGAACCACTTGTGTTGGGCGAGAGAACTAGAAGGCTCTTATTCTGCCCCTTAATTAGATACGTTACCTAAAACTCCTTGAGCTTCAATTTGCTCAGACTTAACATAAATGATGCTACTTACACTTCGCTGGACTACATAACATAATGTACTACTCAACACAAGACATGGCACATAGCAGCCTTAATAAAGGTTTCCCCTCCTTCAAAAGGCCTAAGGCAGCCTAGACATCAGTCACCTCCCCCCAAGCAGACTCCACCCCCATTCTCCATTTGATGTTTCAGCCTCCAGAAGGTGTACAATCCTGAAGGGATGCCATCACTTTGCCTTAGGCTCTTCCGGCCCTGACATTCATTCTGCCATCATTTTAAAAGGAGCTAATGAAGAAAGCAAACGCATTCTTAAATTCAGGAGGAGATTCTCCTAATCAATATGTACAAGTGCTGAAAAAAAAAATGCTTATATGGGTTGAGTTGCTTTATGCAGCCTGGTTTCCCTACTCTTAACCTGATTCTTGTATTTCTAAGCTACCCACAGGTATTCATAGATTCCAAACGTATTCATTCATTGTTCAGCTTG
>SJYC01027971.1:0-12446 GCA_006408675.1 Madoqua kirkii | reverse complement strand
TCAGTCCTGAATGTTTATTGGAAAGACTAATGTTGAAGCTAAAACTCCAATACTTTGACTACCTGATGCAAAGAGCCAACTCATTTGAAAAGACCCCAATTCTGCAAAGATTGAAGGCAGGAGGAGAAGGGGATGATAGAAGAAGAGATGGTTGGATGGCATCACCTACTCAATGGACATGAGTTTGAGTAGACTCTGGGATTTGGGGATGGATAGGGAGGCCTGGCGTGCTGCAGTCCATGGGGTTGCAAAGAGTCGGACGTGACTGAGCAACTGAAATGAACTGAACTGAAAACTTATTTAGTACCTGAAGTGTAAGTTTTGGCTAGAGATGATTGTAGAGTGTTGCCTGGTAATTTTGATAAGATTATGGACACATTGAGTAAACAGAAGCCTGCAGAGACCATATCAGAATTACTGGAACCATAATGTAAGGCAGAAAACAGTCCTTTCAGCATACTAGCTAGAATTTAAAAGAGAAAGAACAGTAGATTACTTTCTTGAAAAGTGAGGGGTGATACCAATGGCAAGGGTAATTGCCTTGAAGTGAATCACAGTGTTTGGAAATTGTTATATTGGGATCTGGGACCACTTTCCCCAATAAAGTGAAGATGTATTTACACTAATGTCCAAGAGGACCTCTTGAGAACTTCCTACTTATTTCTCACTTTTAAGCACCTCTCTTCACCTCATTTCTCAAAAGTAAAATGATTTGACTTCTGGATGACCATCTGCCCCTATGTTTTGACTTCCCATGAAAAAAAAGAAAAAGAAAGCCAAAACACAGTTTGAATATTCCCATGATCTCTGCATGTACCAGGGGACATTCTTTGGAAGAAACCGTGTGCCCCCAACATGAGACTCAAATGTGGCCAACAGATCAGCCAACTCCAAAGTCATCCTGCTGTTACTACACTCAATAGCATCATCTTTCAGTAAATACTAATGCTTTCTTTGTCTTACTCATATGCAATCAACAAGTGGAAAGAAAAAATCCTGATATTAGTTCAACAAATACGCATACTAGGATCAAGGTAAGGTATTATACAGAAACATGCAAACACTTTTTTAAAACACAGTTTGAATATTCCCATGATCTCTGCATGTACCAGGGGACATTCTTTGGAAGAAACCGTGTGCCCCCAACATGAGACTCAAATGTGGCCAACAGATCAGCCAACTCCAAAGTCATCCTGCTGTTACTACACTCAATAGCATCATCTTTCAGTAAATACTAATGCTTTCTTTGTCTTACTCATATGCAATCAACAAGTGGAAAGAAAAAATCCTGATATTAGTTCAACAAATACGCATACTAGGATCAAGGTAAGGTATTATACAGAAACATGCAAACACTTTTTTATCTTTAATTTTCTCAACAACCTTCTAAAATCATGGTTGTTCTCTTCCTTTCATAGGTAAGTTCAGACTTCAAAGATGATGCATTTTGCATAAGGATAGCAATAATGGGATGAAAATGAGAGTATGTCTGTGAGACCAGAGTTAATTTTTTTCTCCTGTCCTCAATCTGTTCATCAAGAGTGAAAAAACAATTATGAATCTCATTCAAGATCTCTGTGCTATTTCAATGTCAGGACCTGATTTTCAGCTAAGTTCAAAGGAGGTGTGGCAGGGTATTGGGGCAGACATGTAGCACAGCTATTCCGTTGGCATTGATGTAGCCTTTGTTGGAGTAATTTTACCTACAAAATTCTGTCTTTCATCTCTGGATGCCCAAGCACTTACCCTCAAGCACTGAAGGAATTTGAATTATGCAAAGGAATGTAAGTTCAAAGACAGATGGTTATTTCTATACAGGTAAAGCTTTTTAAAAATTTGATTTGATTAGAAATGTACTTATATCTAGAGAACTTTGGTCCAAATTCACATTAAGGTGTCTTCCACTTTTGGCATGCCCATCACCACCATCCTATGATCTTGATATTTATTATCATCATAGTTTATCTTCATATCTGCATGCAAAGTCTTGAGGTGGTGCATTCTCAGGTTGCTCATTGGAATCAGCTAGGAAAATCCTAAAATGAACATTTACAGCCCTACCTCAGGCATAACAAACCAGAATCCCTGAAAATGAGAGCTGGAAATGTGGATTTTAATACTTACAAGAGAACCTGCTGGCATTTAGAATTTAGAGAGTATATTCACATGAACTGTCTTATGTGATCTCTCCAACAACCCTTTGTGGGAAGGAACGCAATACCAAGTTGAGAAGTTTGAGATGAATTTTCCAAGGGAAATCATATGGGACTAAACCTCCAGCTCACTTACCCAAAGCACTGTATTCTTTCCATTCCCTTATCAGTGTAATGATCTACAGAAAGGCCACATGATGGAGAATCATGGTGCTAGGTAAATTTTATCTAGAGGCATAGTAGGGCTTGAAAGATCCTGCTTCCTGTAAGGCTGTGTTGAGAAGTGTCAGGAGCTGCTTTTGGGCTAAGGTGGAGTGTGATATTTTGTGTCTGACATGTATGTGGAAGCACTGTGTGATGGTTCACCTGCTTATAAGATTCACCTTATACACTCTTCAGTTCATTTCAGTTCAGTTCAGTCACTCAGTCATGTCCGACTTCCTGCGACCCCATGAATTGCAGCACGCCAGGCCTCCCTGTCCATCACCATCTCTTGGAGTTCACCCAGACTCATGTCTATCGAGTCTATATGCCATCCAGCCATCTCATCCTCGGTCGTCCCCTTCTCCTCCTGCCCCCAATCCCTCCCAGCATCAGAGTCTTTTCCGATGAGTCAACTCTTCGCATGAGGTGGCCAAAGTACTAGAGTTTCAGCTTCAGCATCATTTCCTCCAAAGAAATCCCAGGGTTGATCTCTTTCAGAATGGACTGGTTGGATCTCCTTGCAGTCCAAGGGACTCTCAAGAGTCTTCTCCAATACCACAGATCAAAAGCATCAATTATTTGGCACTCAGCCTTCTTCACAGTTCAACTCTCACACCCATCCATACATACATACATACAGGAAAAACCATAGCCTTGACTAGACGGACCTTATTCGGCAAAGTAATGTCTCTGCTTTTGAATATACTCTCTAGGTTGGTCATAACTTTTCTTCCAAGGAGTAAGCGTCTTCCAATTTCATGGCTGCAGTCACCAGTTTCTTCCAATTTTTCAGTCTCTTATTTCTGCTTCCTTCTCTGTCTAATCATAGTCAATTCTTTCAAGCTGATTCTCTGCCAAATACTTAAGTATATGAAGTGAAGTTGCTCAGTTGTGTCCGACTGTTTGCGACTCCATGGGCTGTAGCCTACCAGGCTCCTCTGTCCATGGGATTTTCCAGGCAATAGTCCTGGAGTGGATTGCCATTTCCTTCTCCAGGGGATCTTCCCAACCCAGGGATCAAATCCAGGTCTCCCACATTGTAGACAGATGCTTTACCATCTGAGCCACCTTAAGCTGGTGATCAAACCCATGTACCAGTTTATTCCACATCTGGTAACCTTCACTGGGCTACCCAGGTGGCACAATGGTAAAGAACTTGCCTGCCAGTACAGGAGATGGGAATTCAATCCCTAGGTTGGAAGATCCCCCTGTAGTAGAAATGGCAACCCACTCTAATATTCTTGGCTAGAAAACTCCATGAACAGAGGAGTCTGGTGGGCTACAGTCTGTGGCCTCACAAAATTTGACATAATTGAGCAGTCATGCATGCACAGCACCTTTACTAATATTGAAGAAATCAAACCAACATATAGTATGATCCTACTAGAAATGTATGGTATTGACTTTACACAGTGAAACAATCTTCCTTTCTTGTACAAACAAATCAAGTGGGAAAACTTGTCACAATTTTTGTATAGAAGCATATAACTTATTTATTCTAGATACTTTATTTTTCTCCATTGCAATACTGAAATTGTGAAATTCCTTCAAAATACACATTTTGATAATTGAATGGAGTTCAACATGATGTTATATATTTTTCACTAACAATCCAAAAGTGAAAATCATATCACAGAGGAAATATGCAAACAGAAACACTTAAATACATAAATGCATATCTAAAAATAGTAATATCATTGTCATTCTAACTCTATTTGTACTTTTTTAGGCAGCAAAATGTCATATGGGATATAAATGTTCTAGGTAGTTAGGTATCTGATTTCAAATACAGGCTCTAAGACTACATGTTTGTGTTCATTAAAATCATCATAAATATGAGCATGTATACACAGAGAGGGGCTTCCATGTGGCTCAGAGGTTAAAGCATCTGCCTGCAATGTGGGAGACCTGGGTTCGATCCCTGGGTCAGGAAGTTTCCTTGGAGAAGGAAATGGCAACCACTCCAGTATTCTTGCCTCAAGAATCCCAAGGATGGAGGAGCCTGGTAGGCTACAGTTCATGGGGTTGTGAAGAGTCGGACAAGATTGAGTGATTTCACTTTCATACACAGAGAAGGCAATGAGAACCCACTCCAGTACTCTTGCCTGGAAAATCCCATGGATGGAGGAGCCTGGTGGGCTGCAGTCCATGGGGTCACTAAGAGTTGGATACGACTGAGTGACTTCACTTTCACTTTCATGCACTGGAGAAGGAAATGGCAACCCACGCCAGTGTTCTTGCCTGGTGAGGCTCAGGGATGGCAGAGCCTGGTGGGCTGCTGTCTATGGAGTTGCACAGAGTCGGACACGACTGAAGTGACTTAGCAGCAGCATACACTCAAATGTATCACATTAATCCTGTGGGCTGGGTATATTTTCTATATGTTCTAAAAGAAAAAAATACGCAAGAGAGATTAACATTTTCAAGGTTATATATCTAATATATGGTAGATGTGGTTGGAATTCAAATCCAGGTTATTCATTTCCAAAGTATATGCTGTTCTCCCTATACAACCATTCAAACCAGCTAAACATATTCTTAAAATCAAGGAGAGATTATAAAAGGCAAACAACTCCTTTATGAGTGAGGTGATTTTGCAGATGAGTAAGGTGTAAGCCTCATTGTTTTATTTTGTGTTTTAGCAACATTAGCCGCCCAGCCCACTTTGTATATCCTGATATCCTCAGGAAAGTGTTGTAATTTTTCTGGACATTCTGCTATAACCATGTCCAATTTTGTATATGGAAAAGCAGTTATCAAAAAAGGAAAATGAAGAAGGAAAAAATATGTATGTGTAAAACTGAGAAGAATTTCTATGGTGAGAACTAATTGATCAGAGTACATAGTGATGTGTGAGTTGAGCTTTTCTTTAGGACAGTTTATTATTTATTCATTCAGTATATTTTGCGTGCTACATGTATTCACATATAGAATCTCACTTAAAGCCATTAATAATGTCAACAAAGAAGAAAAGAGGAGAGATAAGGGAAGGTGAGAAAGAAAGAGGAGAGGAGAATAAGGAGGACAATTCATGATGATTTTTCCTCTTTAATGGTGCCTTGAGGCAGAAAAACAAAGACAACCCTTAATCTAGTTTCAAATAGATTCCTTACTTGTAAGATTCACCCACCTTCCCTTGGCTTTGCAAAAGGATATTTAGCAGCTTCTGTTAGGTAACCTTAGAAAGACATGGGCATTCCAGGTAACTATAATTGGTCTGTGCTTAAAAGCTACAGTAAACAGTAAACACATCAGAAGCAGAAAACACTGCTGAGTGACCTTGCAGAGGACTGCCTTCAGCGGCAGGCTGGGGACAACCACATCCTCCTCAGGGACGGGGGTCACCAGGCTGCTGGACAGTCAGTCTGGAGGACATTTTCACAGGGGCAACTCCTGGGTGCCAATCTCATTTACACATTATGGCACCAAGTGCTTTTGATTATGTGAGAACAAGTGAGATCTACCTTGAGGTGTGTCAGTATTCCAGTTTGAGGCACTGAAATTCTTGACAAGGTAAAGCCAGTTATTAAGAGCTTTGCTATTTAGGAGCCTGAGAATCCACAAGTGCCCCTGTCCCCACTCCCACCCCCCTCATCCCTTATTTCATCTGAGACATGAAATGATAATGCTGTTATCAATTGGCTGCAAAGTCATTAATTTTATGTTTGAAATGGAGAGGGAAGAAAAGACAAATTTTCTCAGCTTTTGAGATGTCAAGTGAATTTCACAGAACCCTGAAAGAGAAAAGTTCATTTTTTTTCTTTTAAGATTTAAGATAAGAGAAGGATGACTGACTGGCATTGTTCAATGACTGACAACTACAGGAACTCTCCTTTGTGTCATGGTCTTGAATCAATCAAAATAATCAAGACCTCTGTAAAAAGTTCTTTCTATAATAAAAAGTCAAAAAGTGACCCTCAATAATGCCATGGACAAAAAAAGTGTAATTCATACAAATGCAACACAATCAGGTTGATACAATCCCATACAAATCCAACTTTAGCCAAATCTGAATGCCTTAACAACAATGATGATGATAATACAAATAGTAATATCTATAAGGGGTCATTTTGTTAACACACTACTATTTTTTTTGTATGCTTTTGCTTCTTTAATTCTTACAGCCATATTCAAGTAGATGCTATAATCATACCTATTGCTTAAATGATGCAACTGGAGCCTAGAGATTAAGTCATTTTTCTGTGGCCACATAGGTAACAAAAGGCAAGTCTGAGAATAAAGCCAAGCTTCATCTGGCAGATCCCAGACCCTGTGTTTTTAGGCATTAGTTGTTTATTAAATTATTTAATAGCTTTCTGTGAAAACATAAATATCTTTTCCTGAAACACAACATTAAATCTCTCATCACTAGTGTCTTTGCTCATCTGAAATACCACTACTGCTTTACAACGTGGTATCCTTTCCTTATGGCAAATAAAATTGTATTTCAAATAGTTGGCGTTTGAAAATTCCTGAGGCATGCTTGTTTATTCTGGCCGTGGTTTGGCTCAAATCAAGAGTTTGGAATTCAGAATCAGAAATTGAAGGAGCAGATAGAAACCATATCAGAATTTATTGTTGTTGTTAATATACTCGGGGCTTTCCTTGTGGCTCAGTTGGTAAAGAATCTGCCTGCAATGCAGGAGACCTGGGTTCAATCCCTAGGTTGGGAAGATCCTTTGGAGAAAGGAAGGGCTACCCACTCCAGTATTCTGGCCTCAAGAATTCCATGGACTATAAAGTCCATGGGGTTGCAGAGTTAATATACTAGTTACATTTTAAGTGAGTATAGTTATATCAGTTACAGATGACAGAACAAATATTTCTGATTCCATTATTTCAACTGTAACCATTCTGTGCTTAAAAAACAGAGGTGGGAGCTAGAGATTGCATGTCAGTTTTCAATAACCGATTCAAATAGAAATTTAGCAGTTGATAAAAGGGAGGAAAGGGGTTTTTACCACAGATTTTAAATCCCAAACCACTACTTTATATCTTTCAGGTAATTTGGGAATGAGTCTGTGGATATATTGAATGTTCAGCATCTTACAAATGATTCATATACAGTAAACCACCAGGGAAACTCAATAATTGCTGAATAGAATGAGAGCTATGTTTCCAATTTAGGAGAACAGGAAAACTACAGTAGAAAAGGCATGTAAAATAATAAAAGAAAATCTTCATAGGGTTATATTCCTGCATTAGAAAACAAAAGCCAAACAAACCAAAAAACAAACCCCAAAAAACAAGCTCAGCTCCCTCTAGGCCATCGATGTGTGTATTGCTTCGGTCGGCAGACTTTGCTAGGAATTCCCAGTTCTGACAGGGATGCAATGAGTGATTGCCTCTGTCCACAAACACTTTTAGACTGCCATCCAGGGTCCAGATGTCAAAAAGGGCCTGATCAGGGAAGAAATCCACTGTTTTACTGTAACTTCTGCCTCCTGTTACTGAAAATGAAAACACTCTCTTTTTGTGCATGATATAGGGGATTTTAAAAGTAAATAAGGTTGTCACATAAATATCACTATTTTCTTTCTTAAAAACAAGAGCAATTGTCAATGAGGAAAACTCAGCAAGACATATCCTAAAGCTAATTAAAATTATGTCAGGAAATAAACTAATTAGGACACTAATGTACAGAGGTGTGTCATTCTAGGAAAAAATAAAGAGAAAGAAGAAAGCACGAAATTCTCTAAAAACATTAAATGAAATAGGGAATTTCTTATGATATAGGAAAGCAAATTAATTATTTCTTTGTTCAACACTGACAGAGAGCATGATAGAAATAAGAACCTCTGAGGAGCTGCTGTTAATGTGGTAGCACAGAGTCGACACGGCTGAAGCGACTTAGCAACAGCAGCAGCAGCAGAGATGTTTAAAGGTTAAAAAAAAAAATAAAAACTTGTTTTCCACTAAGCAATTGTTTGGCTCCACTTGATGTTCTATTACTTTGTCAAAGTGATTCTTTAGTCTCTTTGAGCACCTGAAGGAAGTCACTTAAAATCCCAGGGATATGTAAAAAGCGGAAGTCCCACTAAAGCAAGTGAAATCTTAACCAGTGCATATACCTTTAAAGGTCTGAGTCTAGAAAATTACGAGATGCATTTGCATGAGTTGCTGACAAGCTTCACTGTGAGAGGAGAAAACACCAGAAACATTACAGCTCTTCAATTTCTGAAATCCATTTTTGTACACAAGCTGCTGGTCATGTCTGCAGATTTCTCAAGCTGCATCCCCATAAAACAACAAAATTGGACACTGTCAGCAGAAAAGGAGCATTTTGAATACATCAGTCAGAAAACAAGCACATTTGAAAACCAGACTTAAGAAAAGGTCAAACGGGAAGTTTAAGAAACCCACTCAAAGCTCTCACATAAATGCCTGTATCTATCTATTTTGAAGCTGATATACTGCTGACTACCACAAGCTTGCATTTCGCATGATTCATGCCCACTGCATTTCCTATAGCCAAACTTAATTAAATATTTCTACATCTGGCTCCTTAATATGTTTTGAAACTTTCAAAATAATTCCCTTAAGCCTTGAAAAACTCCTGAAAAAAATTATATTTATGAGTACAAAGAACTCTGCTAGAAGTCACCATGGTTAATTACAGTAAAACAATCTCTGTGATTGGTATCATGTATAAACTTAATTGTCTCATTAACCTTAGCCATTATAATCTGGTCCCGTTATAAGTAAGAATAAAAGAAGGGCTAGAAATGAAATATAATGACATCAAAATAGTGTATATTCCTCCATTGTGATCTTTAAGATTTAAATGCCTGTCTCTTCAGGTTAATAACCAGTAAGTGTTGTCATGTCAAGATGACAGACTAATAGAAAACTGGCATCTTAGGATGCTTTAGCACATTTCAGATTCAATATTTTCATGTCTCTTCCCTATTTCTATCTCTAGGCAACAAAAAAATTAAATAATTACTTGCCATGGGAGAACCACGCCCATTCACTATTTAGTAGATCTCTTAAGGTAGACAGTAAAACCATGTGCACAATTCTAGTGGGTTCCCATGCAAAGATAAAGAAGAATTTAAGAGCATTCTATTTTGGTGGCCAAAACACATAAAGAAGTGATAGACTTTGATCAGTGTTAAGGAGGTAGCATCACATACGAGCAAAGGTTCGTTCATGGTTACACCAGAAACTGAAAATCTGAACTCTAAGGGCTTAGAGATGATTCAAGAACCAAAATGATTAACTGGATATTGAGTCATCTGGAAGAAGTCGGTTATGACTTAGTCCTAGTTTGTCTCAGATATTGCTAACTAAATGTATCCCTGTCTTAATGACCCAGATATGATGGATGAAAATGAAACAATATGCTATAAAAATGACAAGCGTTACTCTTAACTGAATGCTTATCTATATTAATAAGTATTAATTGAATATTGCCTATACTTGGGAAGTACTCCCATATACTTTAAATCTTCATAGAGCCCTACTGGGTAATTAATTGTCCCCATTTTACAGAAGACATCGAGACTAAATACCTGATTTTGTTGGTATGGTACTGATGTGTGAAAACTTTATCCTTACAAAGTAGAAATGTGTGACCTGGCACATTCATCAACATAGACATTTAATAACACTGGTCTGCCCAATAAAATGTGTACAGTTGCCTTAGGGGATGAGTAAGAATGTGTGCACTGAGAGGATTTAGGAGATATGCTATGAAAGAGGAAACCAGATAGATTATTTTTTCAATAGCAGTCTAGACCTCTGAATACTACTTTTGCTTAGGTTTTGTTTTATTTTTAATTAATTTAGTGGACCTTTGGTTATGAGCTCTATCTAAAGAGAATAGTATGAAAGAGCTCAATGTAACAAGCTTTTCTGAATTAATCATAATCTTATGATATATTCTCATACAAGGCAATTCCATACACTTTACACAGCAATATAAAAGTAATTCTGAATGTCTTATATAATCATTTCATAGTTAAGACAGAATTAGTTTTCTATACTATTTCTTAATAACTGAACTCTTTACATATTGGTTTTCCTAGAAAAACAAGATGATTCATACAAAGAATCTGGGTTGGTTAGAGATTTTTAGAGAAAAGGTAAAATGCCTGAGCAACAGAATGAAGTCTCTGGGGATGCGTTGGGGGTAAGGCTGGGGGTGAAGGAGCCAGGATCTGAAGGTCTGTTTATTTTCATTCCTTAGAACTCATTCAACGGGGGATGGGCAGGGTACAGCAACTTATAGAATAAAGGTACTTAGTGAACAAGGGCCTAGTTGCTATGGAGACTGACTCGAAAATATGGCAGTTCCTCCTCAAGTTATAGGAGAAGTGGATGGGTGAAACTCTGCTGCTGTTGCTTTCCGATCGTCTCTCCTCCTTTTCTTGGGTCTCGATCCTTGTTTGTTTCTTTTCTCACACTCACTGCTGTCTCTACCTGCTGGTTTTTCTTTGTTGCTTCCTTTAATTATTACGGTATGAAAAACTTCACTATCTTAATTGAACTTGTGAGTGCTGAGCACTAAAAGACTTACTCTAGAAAATATTGAATCTACTAAGAAAAAATTAGCTGCCTAAAGAGCTAGCCCACAGTGTATGATATATTGCTGGAAGAGAGCGTCCAAGGGTGAATTCTTTCTGTGAAAGTGACAGTTGCTCAGTTGTGTTCGACTCTCTGCACCGTGGACTGCTGGAGTGGGTAGCCTGTTCCTACCTCCAGGTGACCTCCCCAACCCAGGGATCAAACCCAGGTCTCCTGCATTGCAGGCAGGTTCTTTACCAGCTGAGCTACCAGGGAAGCCCTGAATGCTTTCTGAAGAATTCTTAAATGCCTTCAGGTATCTAGACCACAGGTTCGTAAGACAGGAAGCATATTTCAGGGAAGTCCATATCCATACTTTGCAGCTATGGATATATGATTAGTAGTTCTTTGAACTTGTTTAAAATTTCAACTCAATAAAAATCTTAGAATTCTATAGTCTTAGTTCTTATTATTTTTGGTTTTTTTCTTCCTGTGTCAGGGACTTGTGATTGCAACTTAAAGAAACCTACTAAAAATAGCTTACAGTAAAAAAAAATTAGTAACTGAGAAAACAAAATTTAATTTCTTAGATATCTATTAACAAACAAACGAAAGGAAAATAAAACATACCTCCTGGAGACTTAAACCTGAATATAAAATTTAAAAATAGAAGCATTTTCTAGTTTCCGAGCAGTAAAGACTGCTCGGTTTAGTTTTACTTTGTGTGTGTATGGGGAAGAGGGGTATGCCTGCTTCCTGAATAAAAGTTTAATCTATTAAATTTTTTTTTTTCTCTAACACTATGTAGGGTATTTTGTGTCTCTGGTTTCATAGCCCTGACTCTTATCCCATCTCAAGAGAGAATGCTACTCAGAGACTGTATTCTCTCATAGACTGTAGTCCACCAGGCTCCTCTGTCCATGGGGTTTCCCAGGCAAGAATACTGAAGAGGGTAGGCATTCCTTTCTCCAGGGAGTTATTTCTGACCCAGGGATTGAACCCAGGTCTTCTGTATTGCACGTGGATTCTTTACCATTTAAGCCACCAGAGAAGCCTCAGTTCAGAGACAGTACTCCCTAAATGCAGATTCAACTTCTCTTTTTTTCATTTTTAAGTGAAATGAATTAACTCACAAGCAGACTATTAGGGGGTACAGGACCATTAGTGCCTATCTCTGAGCTGATCAGAGTTTGCCAGTATGTTAAATTATACAAATGAACTTATTACTTAGACCTACAATTTTAAAATGTCTATTGACTTGAGATATCTCAGAAAAGGTGATAACAAATAAGTAAGGCAGACACTCAATTATATGTCTGTGTTATAGTCTGGTACATTCTTGTATTTCATTTGTACATTTCTGCAATCAACAAAGATGTTTCTATATGTGCTTTAGAATACTAAAGACTCTATAGAACACCCTAGAGATTTAGAATGATTCACTGTACATTTAAGTACATTATAATTTTTAAATTTTCCTATTGCAAAGATATTGTCTCACAGCTGTGCTTTTAGCACTTGATCTTTTAGATCAAGTAAAAGGAATAACTAACCAACATATGTCGTTCTTAACTGTAAATC
>SJYC01027970.1:0-12856 GCA_006408675.1 Madoqua kirkii | reverse complement strand
TAGGAAATGGTTTTAATATACAGATGATAATTGATTATTTATGGTATATGACTAATTTGTGTACTGTGTAATATATGTGTGTGTTTGGTTACTTATTGGTTTGAGCATTTTATGGTTTGATGAAAGCATACCTAGGAAAATGCCCATTGAGGTAAATTTTATAAACTATATATAACAGCTCATATATACAAGAATCTAGTCATTTAATAGCTAGCCTATTGATTTTAATTTGGAGAATATACAATTCAGAGAATATACAAATATACAATTGCCTTTTGAAAGTAAATGCAGACACATACAATGTACACCCACAATGAAGCACAGCCACTATGCAATTTACTATGAAGCATGCCACAAATTCTCTATTGCATTAAATGAGATGGAACAGAATATATGGTACTTTATACCCAAACTCTATTGAAAATTCTTACTCTAAAATTCATTTGAAGCCTACCCTCTAAGTAATCAACATGATAATTATTTCAGAAATCCAGCTATTTTTTGGTAATTATTTTTAGAAAGACGGACATTGGTACTTTATACCCAAACTCTATTGAAAATTCTTACTCTAAAATTCATTTGAAGCCTACCCTCTAAGTAATCAACATGATAATTATTTCAGAAATCCAGCTATTTTTTGGTAATTATTTTTAGAAAGACGGACACTTAGAATAAATGGATAGTATCAGCTATATAAATGCTTACAGTATATTATTATACTTTAAAATTTTATTCATAGCAGTTCTGTACAACCAAGTTGCTTATAATTTGCTATAATTGCTCCTCAAATAGAGCATTAAGTTTTATGGCTTCATATTTTCCTTGACTAAAAGGCTTTATTACCATAACAATGCTCAGAAAATGGAAATATTGATACCCATAACCTCTAAGTAATGTTTGCTTATTATTTAATGTAGGGATATGCAGCTCAAATCTAAATGAATCAGAAAGTGCCAAGGCATTGTGGTTGGTTTTTTTTTTTTTTTCCCTTTGTCCTAATGTACTATTTCTGTTGTAATAGACTTCGGACTCTTAAAGAATAGAAACATTCTAGTTTATTATGCATTTTTGTGTATAACAATGCAGAGGTCTCTGTTAATACCTGAAATAAAAAGAACAGTTTTCTAATTTAAACCTTGATTTCTTATTTTTCCACAGACTGATGCCCTTTGTGGGAGCATAGAAATTTATAGCCAAACCTCAATCTATTAGGATCAAGACATAAAAGAAAAAAAAAGATGGCTTTTAGTACAGAGAGAAATAACCTTTTACAATATTAATAAAGGCTCTCTATACTTACTATATTTCTTTGACCTGTAATGTCAGAAATATAGATTACACCCTTAAATCATGCACTTCTTGCTTCATACCAAATTTGCACCATTCGGCTTTATCACAAATGTGTCCAGATTTTTACAACATCTGGCACATTTATAGCAATTAGTTCTGGGCAGGCTGTAGTGCTGCCAGTCTCAATTGCACAGTCCAAGAACATACACAAATTATGATTAGTAATGATTTATTCAATGATGGAGTAATTTATCTTAGTCATTTAAAACCTAAAACTGTAAGACTTGACAGTTGTGATTTGTGCTACGGTTTTCTTTGATATCAAATTCTTTCTAAACATTAAATGAAATGGATACAAAAATTGAAAAGCCATTGAAATAAATACTATACCATAGTAAAACATTCTTTATCCCCATGGGATAAAATTATAAAATTGTACCAATTAGCCCAATCTTTTTCAAAATAGATGATAAAATACAGTGTTTGGAATTCTCTGAAAGATCTTGTAAATTTTAATTAATTCAGTTTTTTTTATTACCAATTGGCTAAAAGCCTTCTCGCATTTATAAAGAATGTCACATATGAAAACCTCATAAAGTATTTCAATTATGATTAACAATGATGATTTTTAGAAGCACTGAACTATGATTCATGGTTTTTCCTTTCTCCTGTATGGTCAAATTTCTTTCTCCTTCTGCTATACCCATCTACATGCTATTTATGCTTCAAGTTCTGTGGAGTGCCTTTCTTAGTTCTTTACTTGCCCTGACCACAGAATTTGAAACTGACTTGGTCTAACTGGTCTTGGTCTAACTGTTACTATTTCACTTACTGTTGCTAGTGCACCATTATTAGTTGGTTGTCCATATCCTGTGTATTATGTATGTTGAATACAGTATCAAGTACATAGTAGGTGCTTTAAAAAAATTCTTGCTGCCCTATTTTTGGAAGAGATATGAATACTATAGTTAATCCTGTCACATCTTCAGAAGAGTAAGTCTTTTCTCATGACTCAAGATGATAAAATTTTCAGTATGATCTCAGGTATGATCTTAGGAAGCTATGCAGATGTCCAGGACAAATCTATCCTCTTCCATCCTGCATGTGGAGGAGGACACAAGACCATCACCAGTGATAGGAGATGTATCTTCTCCTTTCCCTTTCTACTTGCAGAAGACCCATCACTGAACCCAGAGCCCTCGAGAGATGGCTGAGCTACTAGATGACAGGAAGCATGAGGCAAGAATTGCATAATAGAGGAGAACCACTCACTGATGTCACTTCTCTCATTTTGACTTTAAGTAACTGAAAGCTCATCTTCTGTTGGGTTAACCTCCGGAAATTGGACAGTTTCTGGTTTGAGGAGCTTTTACTAATGTGACTAAATAGAGATCATTCTTCTTATTTTCATTTTTAAGTCAGATTACTTTTATTATTTTTATAACCCTAAATAGGCTTCTATTATGATTTCCCATGACTAAGATCTTCATTTATGTATTACTTTGTGATGGTAATGCAAAACAAATTCTGCTAGAGTTGCTTTCTATGTATTAGTTAGCAGAAAGGCATTTTTCATATACAGACACCTCTTGCTATGCATATATATTGATAACCAACCTGGTCTTAATGCAAGAGCATTGATCTCTTGGACACTGGGCTGAGTCCAAGATGTTGTCAGATGATTTATTTTCCTAGTACTGGTCATGGACTCTCACTATGACTATTTACTTCACAGGGATAAACTCTTGATTTTGTACTCTTTCTTTCTGCGCTTTCAACTTTTTTGAGGTATAATTGACAAATGAAAATTGTATATAAAATTGATCATTGAACAACACAGAGATTGGAGTTGCCAAGCCTCCGTGCAGTCAAAAATCAAGCATAACTTTATAGTTAGCTCTCCATATCTGTAGCTTTTTTTTAAGTCCCATTTTAAAATTTTTGCTTTTGCTGTCTGAGTTTTGAATGTCACATCTTTAAAAAATATCACTGCCTAGAGCAATGTCAATGAGTATTTTTCCTATGTTTTCTTCTAGAATTTTTACAATTTTAAGTCTTACGCTTAAATCTTTAATCCATTTTGAGTGAATTTTTGTCTGTGATCTAAGACATTCAGTTTCATTCTATTGCATACATAAAATCCAATTTTTCCAACACCATTTAAAGAAGAGACAAATAAATTTAGTAATAATTTAATAAATGTTTCCTAATTATGTGTTCTTGTTGTTCTTGTAGAAGATTAGTTGGCCGTACATGTATTGGTTCACTTTGGGGCTGTCTATTCTGTTTAGTTAGTTACTCTTCCGTTTGTAATGCCAGTACTATACTATTCTGGTTACTATAGTTCTGTCATATAGTTTAAAAACAGTTAGTGTGAAGTTTACAATGTTTTTGTATCTATTTACATATTAATATCATTTTCATCCTTTATTCTGTTAATGTAGTTTATCATACTATTTGATTTGTATTTATGGAACCATCTTTATATCCCAGGATTAAATGCCACTTAACAATAGCATTGGACACTTTTAATGTGTTGTTGTATTTGATTTACACATATTTGCTGTGGGTTTTTGTATCTAGGTTCACCAGGGATCAGTTCAGTTTAGTTCAGTCACTCAGTCATGTCTGACACACTGCAACCCCATGGACTGCTGCACACCAGGCCTCTTCGGGGATATTGGTCTGCATTTTTCCCCCCTGTAATACCCTTATCTGGTTTCATCATGAGGGTGATGCTTGCGTTCTATAATTAGTTTGAAACTGTTCCCTCCTCTTCAGTTCTTTTTGGAGGAGTTTGAGAAGGATTGGCACTAATTCTTCTTTAAATACTTGGCTGAATTCACCCAAGAAGCCATCTGGCACCAGGCTTTTCTTTGTTGGAAGTTTTTGGATTACTGCTTAGATCTCCTACTAGTAATTGACCTGTTCTAACTGTCTATTTCATCATGATTCAGTCTTGGTAGGTTGTATGTTTCTAGGAATTTATCCATTTTTTCTAGGTTATGCATTTTGTTGGCTTATTATTCTTTATAGAAGTGTCTTCTGATCCTTTGTATTCTTGTGGTATCAGTTGTAATATCTCCTCTTTAATTTATAATTTTATTTATTAGAGTCCTCTTTGTCTTATGCTTGGTTTATGTACTAATGGTTTGCCAATTTTGTTCATCTCCTCAAAAGCCAAATATTTAAATCTTCACTGATCTATTTGCTATTTCTCTTTTTTTTAATATTTCCTTCCTTCTGCTAACTTTGGGCATGGTTTTCTTTTTCTCTATTTTCTTGATGTGTAAAGTTAGTTGATTATTTGAGGTTTTTTTAATGTAAGCATTTATCAAGATAAACTTTCTTCTTAGAATATTTTTTTGCTGTATCCCAGCAAAAAAAAATTTGTAATTTTTGCTTTCTTTGACTTCACTTCCATTTGTCTCAAGATACTTTTATATTTGCCTTTTCATTTCTTCTTTAACTCATTGATTGTTCAAAAGTGTTGCTTAATTTCTCCTTTGTAAATTTTTTTTATAGCTTCATACTGTTATGTTCAGAAAAGATACTTGATATGATTTCAGTCTTCTTTAATTTGTTAAGCCTTGTTTTGTGGACTAACATATGCCCTATCCTGGAGAATGTTCCATGTGTACTGATTAAGAATGTGTATTCTTCTATCACTGGTTAGAATGTTCTAGAAATGTCCTTCACATACATAATTGGTTATAGAGTTATTCAAATTTGCCATTTCCTTTGCCAGATTTTCTTTCTGGATTGTCCATCAATTGTTATCTATTGACACTATTAGCGTTTCTGTATATTAGTCCCTTCTATTCTGTTAATATTTTCTTTCTATATTTAAGTGCTCCAATATTGAGTGCATATATGGTTATAATTATCATGTACTCTTGATGAATTTACCTCTTTATCATTATGTACTGACCTTCTTCGTCTATTGTGGCAAATTTTGACTGAAATTCTGTTTTGGCTAAGTATAGCCACTTCTCTCTTTGGGTTTACATTCACATGGAGAGCCTGTTTCTGTACCTTTGCTTTCAGTCTATGTGTGTCCTTTAGCTGAAGTGAATCTCTGGTAAACAGCAGAATGTTATAATTATTTTTTTTCAGTTCACTATTCATTGTGTCTTGTATTGGATAATTAGACTTAATTACATTTAATATAATTATGGTAGATGACTTAATATTACCATTTTATTATTTTTACTGTTTTGTAGCTGCATTGATCTTTTCTCCCTCTATTGATGTCTTCCTTTTGATTTTATGGTTTTGTTGTTGTTGCATTATGCTTTGATTTCTTTCTCATTATTTGGTGATTCTATTAGAGTTTTTTTTTTCTTTTTGACTGCCATTAGACTTACATAAAACATTTAGTAGTTATGACTTCAATTGCGTACAAAATTCTACCCTTTTACTTCTTCCTCCCTCTCATTTTGTACTATTGATGCCACACTTCACATATTTTTATATTGTATATCCATTAACAAATTATTGTAGCCATAATTATTTTATATACTCTCTTAACTTTTATATTAGGGGATTTACATATCAGTTATAGTTTGAAGTGTCTTGAACTCGACTATATATTTTTACCTCTGGATTTTACACTTTCATATGTTTTCATGTTACTTAGCATCCATTCATTTCAACTTGAAGAATCCTTTTAGTATTTTTAAAAGTCAGCTCTGGTGGTAACAAACTCCCTCAGCCTTTGTTTGTCTGTTAATGGCTGTTTCTTTTCTTCATTTCTGAAGGGCAGGTTAGCCAGATATAGCATTTTGTTTGGCAGGTTTTCTTTTTTTTTTCAGTACTTTGGGGAAAAAAGTTTCCATAAAGGCACTTTTGTCTGTATATGGCTGCCCATATATGGTGTCTGTGTAGGAATGTGAATGTGAAACATACTGTTTTACCATGTCACTCACTTATATGATTTTTATATTCAGAAAAAAAAAACCCAGACTTTTGATGGTAAGAACTAGTAATAGACTAACTATTGGAATTGCCCATATTTTATTTGTTTTCTCATAAATTGGCATTCCTATTTCCTCAATAAAAAATACGGTATTATGTTCTGAAGTGACGTAAAAGTTATTAAGACTTGATTTCCCCCTGCTTCCTCTGCCTTTGAGAAGCACACACTAAAGCAAAAGGAAAGGAATTTTCATGCTATCTTTCCTGGGGTTAATTTTCTAATGCTACCACTTAGCAACTTTATGACTTTGGTTAATGTTTCCTTGTTATCTCAAATTTCTCATCTTTATAATGGAAATAGTAAGGGTCCCTACCTTAAAGAATTAATGCTACAATTGTATATGTTTTTTAAAAACTTTTGAATAGTGCTGGGTATATCAAGTATAGTATGGTTCTGTGAGTTCTGTGCTAATATTTTTTTCTAGATAAGAAAATTAAATCTCATTGAGGTAGAATAATATGATTAATACTAACTTATTAAAAGGTAGAAGATTCTGGATTCAAACTCTGTTCTTTTGATGCTAAATTTCTCAACACTGTGCTTCTAATATTATTTATTGAAGCCTGAGTTGTTCCGCTAATCACATGGTCCAAACATGATTGGCTTGTCCATCTTTCCGTTACTTAAAAAAGATGACAGGTAATTCAGTCATTGTAACTTCAGCTGCTTGGAACTCTTTCTTTTCCCCTTCTGACACAAAAGAAAGTTAGTCACCCTCTTCTTTTGCCCCTTATTTTAGGTATACTCTCAGCTGTTTTTAGATAGTTAAAACATGATGTAATTCTTTTTTTCTCTCTATTGTATTGTTTCAACCCCATAATAATTCTCAAATCACTCTCACACACACATATACACATGCACATACACACAAACACACATATCTGAGATGCCTTCATTTAAAGGCTTATTAGTTCTGCTGCTGCTGCTAAGTCACTTCAGTCGTGTCAGACTCTGTGTGACCCCATAGACGGCAGCCCACCAGGCTTCGCAGTCCCTGGGATTCTCCAGGGAAGAACACTGGAGTGGGTTGCCATTTCCATCTCCAATGCATGAAAGTGAAAAGTGAAAGTGAAGTCGCTCAGTCGTGTCCGACTCTTAGCCACCCCATAGATTGCAGCCTACCAGGCTCCTCTATCCATGGGATTTTCCAAGTGAAAATACTGGAGTGGGGTGCCATTGCCTTCTCTGCTTATTAGTTCTAGCCAATACTATTATTGCTTCCTTCTTTACCCAGATGCATCACATACTCATCCCCTATCATAGGTCTTGTGTATTCGAAAATAAAAATGTGATCACAAAAATCTCTTTCTAAAAGCAAATTACTCCCATGACTTCTCCCCAAGTAGACTAGTTTTTAAATTTATTTAATACTTTATTCTATTTTACAATACTTCATTGGTTTTGCCATACATTGACATGAATCAGCCACAGGTGTATACGATCTCCCAATGCCAAAGCTCCCTCCCACCTCCCACCCCACACCATCTCCCTGGATCATCCCGTACTCCAGCCCCAAGCATCCTGTATCCTGTATTGAACATAGACTGGTGCTTCATTTCTTATATGATAAGTGCCATTCTCCCAAATCATCCCACCCTCTCCCTCTACCTCTCCCTCAGAGTCCAAAAGTCCATTCTATACCTCTGTGTCTCTTTTGTTGTCTCACTTACAGGGTCATCATTACTATCTTTCTAAATTCCATATATATGTGTCAGTATACTGTATTGGTGTTTTTCTTTCTGGCTACCTTCACTCTGTATAATCGGCTCCAGTTTCATCCATCTCATTAGAACTGAGTCAAATTTATTCTTTTTAAGGGCTGAGGAATATTCCATTGTGTATATGTACCACTGCTTTCTTATCCATTCATCTGCTGATGGACATCTAGGTTGTTTCCATGTCCTGGCAATTATATACAATGCTGCAATGAACATTGGGGTACATGTGTCTCTTTCAATTCTGGTTTCCTCAGTGTGTATGCCCAGCAGTGGGATTGCTGGGTCATAAGGCAGTTCTATTTGCAATTTTTTAAGAAATCTCCATGTGGGCCTTCACCAGACACCAAATCTTCCAATGCCATGATTTGAATTTCTAGCCTCTTAACACCATGCCTTGGAAAATCTTGCCTGGAAAATCCCATGGGTGGAGGAGCATGGTAGGCTGCAGTCCATGGGGTTGCTAAGAGTCAGACTCAACTGAGCGACTTTACTTTCACTTTTCACTTTCATGCATTGGAGAAGGACATGGCAACCCACTCCAGTGTTCTTGCCTGGAGAATCCCAGGGACAGGGGAGCCTGGTGGGCTGAAGTCTATGGGGTCACACAGAGTCGGACATGACTGAAGTGACTTAGCAGCAGCAGCAACAACACCATGAAGTAAATTCTTGTTATTTATAAACCACCCAATTTGGTATTTTAGCAGCCCATACAGATGGGCCACTTGGAGTCTTCAGTCCTTTGAGTCAATAGGCACAGATTAATCTTAGTTAGTTACTCAGGGAAAATTTGACTATGCCACAGTGGAGGTAAGAAAGAATATATCTGAAATACAGAAGATTTCTTAGGGCATTTCTTAGTGTTATTGCACCCTGTGATTAAGTCAATGGAAAATTACAACAACATGATCCAGGTAGGACTGCTAATGGCCCAGACCCTTCAGGAATGAAGGTTTGGGTCATCCTATCAGATCAAGAACCACAACCAATTGAGGTGCTTGAGGAAGGAAAAGGGAATATGTAATAAGTAGTGGAAGAAGGCAGTTAAAAATATGAGCTATGACCATGTGATCAGTGATAGAAACAGGGACTGTAATTGTCATGACTATTTTCTCCTTATATTGTTATGAATACGTTATGTACATATATACATATTGTTGTTGTTTAGTTGCTGAATTATGTCTGACTCTTTTGTGGCCCCATGGGCTGTAGCCCACCAGGCTTCTCTGTCCAAGGGATTTCCCAGGCAAGAATGCTGGATTGGGTAGCCATTCCCTTTTCCAGAGGATCTTCCCAACCCAGGGACTGAACCCTGGTCTCCTGCATTGCAAGTGGATTCTTTACTGTCTAAGCCACCAGCGCTTCCCCTTTTCAAGTATAGTTTAAGGAGTTGCAGATAGATGTTAAATTGACAAGAGGTGGGAATGTATAGTCAACTTTATGTGTCAACCTGAACAGGCTGAGGGATGTACAGATAGCTGATAAAACGTAATTTCTAAGTGAGTCTATGAGGGTGTTTCTGAAAGAGAATAGCATTTGAGTTGATGAACTGAACAAAGCAAAGCAGATTACCTTTCCCAGTGTGAGTGGGCATTTTCCAATGAACAGAAGGCCAGAATAGAACAAAGAGGTACAGGAAAGGTGAACCATTCTCTGGTTGAGCTGATACATCCATCTTCTCCTGTCCTCATACACAGGCACTTCTGGTTCTCAGATATTTGGGCTTCAACTGGGACTTAGACCATAACGTGTTTGAATTTAGATTGAGTCATATCACCAGCTTGTGGGTCTTCACAACCTTCATAACCTTGTAAACCAATTCCTATAATAAATCCCCTCTTATACATAGTGACATATCCTATTAATTCTGTTTCTCTGGAGAAAGTGAAAGTGTTAGTCTCTCAGTCGTGTCCAACTCATTGAGACTCCATGGACTATAGCCTGCCAGGCTCCTTGGTCCATGGGATCCTCCAGGCAAGAATACTGGAGTGGGTATTCATTCCCTTCTCCTGGGGATCTTCCTGACCTAGGGATCAAACCTGGGTCACCCACATTGCAGGTAGATTCTTTACCATCTGGGCCACCAGGGAACCCTGATTAATAAAATACCCTTGCTTTAGTCATTTCAGGTTGATGTAACAAAATGCCATACTGAGTGGCTCATATAGAATAGAAATTTGTTTCTCACAGCTCCGGAGGCTCTGAGTTAGAGATCAGAGTTCCAACACAGGTGGATTCTGATGAGAGCCCATTTCTGGCTCAGTTCAGTTCAGTCACTCAGCCATGTCCAACTCTTTGTGACCCCTTGGACTGCAGCATGCCCGACTTCCCTGTCTATCGCCAACTCTCAGATCTTGCTCCAACTCCTGTCCATCGAGTTGGTGATGCATTCAACCACCTCATCCTCTGTCGTCCCCTTCTCCTCCTACCTTCAGTCTTTCCCAGCATCAGGGTCTTTTCCAATCAGTCAGTTCTTCACATCAAGTGGCCAAAGAATTGGGGTTTCAACTTCAACATCAGTCCTTTCAATGAACATTCAAGACTGATTTCCTTTAAGATTGACTGGTTTGATCTCCTCGCAGTCCAAGGGACTCTCAAGAGTCTTCTCCAACATCACAGTTCAAAAGCATCAATTCTTCAGCACTCAGCTGTTTTTATAGTCCAACTCTCACATTCATACATGACTACTGGAAAAACCATAGCTTTTACTAGATGTCATAGCTTTTACTTTGCCTTTGTTGGCAAAGTAATGTCTCTTCTTTTTAATATGCTGTCTAGGTTGGTCATAGCTTTTCTTCCAAGGAGCAAGTGTCTTTTAATTTCATGGCTGCAGTCACCATCTGCAGTGATTTTGGAGACCCCCAAAATAAAGTCTCTCACTGTTTCCATTGTTTCCCCACCTATTTACCATGAAGTGATAAGACTGGATGCCATGATCTTAGTTTTCTGAAGTTTTAAGCCAACATTTTCACTCTCCTTTCACTTTCATCAAGAAGCCCTTTAGTTCTTCTTCACTTTCTGCCATAGGGGTGGTGCCAGCTGCATATCTGAGGTTATTGATATTTGTCCCAGCAATCTTGATTCAATCTTGTGCTTCATCCAGCCCAGCATTTTGCATGGTGTAATGTGCATATAAGTTAAATAAGCAGGGTGATGATATACAGCCTTGACATACTCCTTTCTCAATTTTGAACCAGTCCATTGTTCCATGTCAGGTTCTAACTGTTGCTTCTTGACCTGCATACAGATTTCTCAGGAGGCAGGTCAGGTGGTCTAGTATTTCCATCTCTTTAAGAATTTTCCACATTCTTCTGGCCGGTAGACTACTAATTTCTTGTATGCTCAATAGTGGAAAACAGAGCAGGGGAAGGAAACTCTACTGTGACTCATTATTTATCCGATTCATTAATGGAGGCTTCACTTTTATGACCTCATCTCTCAAAGGCCCCACTTCCCTAATACCATCACTTTGAGGAGTTTTAACATATGAATTTTGGGGGACACAAACACTCATTCTATAAAATTACCTTATGTTGCATATATTTGAACATTACTTAGATTTGCCAGTTTTTGAACTTTATATCAATGGAACCAGTGCTCTATCCCACTGGGTCTTATTTCTATCAGTTCTTTGAGATACATTATTGATCTCCACTATAATACAAATTTATTGCACAAATTATCTATTATATTGTTAATACATTTATTTCTAGTTTGTTGTCATTATTAACATTGCTGTTATGAAGGTTCTTGCACATGCTTTCTGGTGTCTATTTGTAAGAATTGCTTTAAGCTTTTATAGGCTTCCCCAGTGGCTCAGCATTAAAGAATCCACCTGCAATGCAGGAGACACAGGAGATGCAGGTTCGATCCCTGGATGGGGAGTTTCCCTAGAGGAGAACATGGCAACCCACTCTGGTATTCTTGCCTGGAGTATTCCATGGAGAGAGGAGCCTGGTGAGGTATAGTCCATAGGGTCACAAAGAGTCAGATATGACTGAAGTGACTGAGTATGCTCACAAGCTTGTGTATAGTAGTAGAGCTTCTGGGTCATGGGTTTTGTGTACAGTCAATTTTATACAAGGTGCCTTTTGTTTCTAGTTGACATTTCCCTCTTCTTTCTTTAGTGGAACTCTAATTTTCATTTGGCCAGATGACCACTCAAAATAGAGACTTTTTGAGTGGGAGACTCTCATCTCCCTTGGTAAAGAGAAAGCATGACTATTGGTTGGGTCTTTTTGGAAGGCTGCTTAAAAAAGCTGACTGCTAGGAGTTTGGTTGCCCTTTGTACTTCCTGATACTTGAAATGGAAGTTAGTGACTATCCAGCAGCCTGAGCTTTAAAGATGAAAATCGTTTCCTAGGAGCAGAAAGAAGAAACTGCGGTTTCCAGAGGACACTGTAAACTTCCATCTCTGGCCTTCCAAACTTCAGACTTCTTTACTGTGAGATATTAAATCTTTTTGTGTTTAAGCCACTATTTTGCAGTTTGTGTACTTGCAGCTAAACACAGTTCCTAACTCAAACACATTTTCAAATTTAATTTGATATTCTGTTTCTGATATTTGAGCATACAAAAATATTTTGAATATTTGGCTTGTTACCTCTCAGTTTCATGATTTTTTTCTTTTTTAATTTATTTTTTGATTGAAGGATAATTGGTTTACAGAATTTTGTATGATTTCTTGATACCTCTTAGAGAAGAATCTTTATTTCAAAATGTCAACTATTACCCCAAGGAATAAGAGATCTTTGATAAGAACACTTGATAGTCCCTAAGAAAACATAGCAGTGATTCTCCATCTAACAGGAAGTCTCTGCCTTTAATAAGTGTTTCCATGAAAAAATGGATTACAGAGGACCATAGATTTATT
>SJYC01027969.1:0-15396 GCA_006408675.1 Madoqua kirkii | reverse complement strand
TTACCTGAGAAGTTTTGATTAATCTTACTATACACATTTCTCATTTACCAATATATTTCTCCCAGTCTTTGACTCTCCCAGAATTAACCACTATCATTACTTTAAAAATTCTTTATGGCTTTGAAAATATAATTCTTAAGCAATATATTATTAAAGCTGCTTGTTTTGAGTCTATAAAATTGTATCTTACTCTATTTTGTCTTCTGGGATCTCCTTTTCTGTCTCAAAATTAGTTTTCCAAGAATCATCTATGATTTAATGAGTCACTAAAAGCATGATTTAGGATATAATTAGCTGTCATAATAGACAAACTCTCAAATCTAAGTATTGCAACTCATTTCTTTCCTGTATAAAGTCTAAAATACACAATTTTAATAGTGTATGGCTCTCATCCAATTGATGAATCAGGAACTTAGAATTCCTCCATCCTATCCACTGCTGTCTTCAACATATGGTTTCCTAAATTGCCTTATTTATCTTCCCTCAAGCTAAAGAGAGAGGAAAAACATGGAGGATCCATGGAGGATGTTTCTGAGTCAGTTCTGGAGGTGGCACACATCACTTCTCATATTCCATTTATGAAAACTCAGTCACATGCTACACCCATGGAGATGTGCTTCTCAGATCTCCCTTCAACATAGAAGATGCTTGAAGGAATTCAGTGAGCTGACAGCTTCCAGCTGAAACACCTGTAAGATCTATCACAACATTCAAAGTGAGGCCAGGCAGGCAGTTTCCAACCAATGACTGAGCATGACAAATTTACAAAGCCCTGAATATTTTTACCCAGTGCAGAATGTATCTGTTGGCAAGGTTTGTGTTGGGATTTCACATTGGACTAACCAAAACTTAATCAGAGCCACACTGCAGTCTGAAGTTTTCTTTAGCCACTCATTCTTCTTTCCCCTCTTCTTTCACATGGGTGAGACCTGCATCATGGTTTGAAGGGTCTCCTGGTCTACCAGTCTACTCTTCTGTCTGCCCTTTGTTATTCATAGGACTCACTGTCAATGAAATTCTTACACTACTAAATCCATCTTTGTGGTGGTTTCCCAAGGATTCCAAATGACACATATGATCACATGTAAATGCATGGGAGGATACATGGAAGGCTGAAAAATATAATAGGGGCTAGTTGTATTCCCAGGAATAAGAGGAAATAGGTGCAGTGATGAGCTGATCTGTATCTGCCAGAATTTAGCTCATTAATTTTTACTGATGCATGAAAGCTCTTCTGTGAATATTACCACAATCTATTTTATTCATTTTTCTGTCAGTGGACAATTGGGTTGTTCTGAGTTGGGGTGGGTTTGTTGGTTTTTTACCATTACAAGCATCACCGCTATGAAGAAACTCGCACATATTCTGTAACATAAGTATGAGGGTTTCTCTCAGCTATGTGTACTTATGAGTGGTTGCTAAACTGTAAGATGTGCATGTGTTCAATTTTGTAAGGTTATGTTGGATTATTTTCCATAGAAGTTTTATCAATTCATACTCATACCAGCTATGTGTGAAAGTTTCTTTTGATCCACATCTCCTCCACTTGTTTTGTTAAATTCTTAATTTTTGCCATTATTGTCAGGTATAAGAAAATATTGGAATTAAATAACAACTTTCCTCTGTCCTCCATGGTTTCTAGGACCTGGTAAAGAAGTTCTATAAATATTTATCCTAGTATAGCCAGCCCCTCTCTCTATTAGCTCATTCATACTACTCAGATCTGTCTGTGTTTATTTTTCCCATTCACTATCTTTTGCTTCTACATCACAGGTTCTTTGCTTTGTCTTTCTCTTTTAATATTCTCTGATTGCTGTAGCAATCCAAAACTATGCTTAACAAAAGTGGTGAGAGTGGACATCCTTGTCTTGTTCCAGATCTTAGGCAAAATGCTTTCAGCTTGTCACCATTGAATATGATGTGAGCTCTAGGTTTGTCTTGCATGCATTTGTGTTAGTTGCTTCAGTCATGTCCATCTCTCTACAACCCTATGGACTGTAGCCCACCACAGTCCTCTGTCCCTGGGATTCTCCATACAAGAATACTGGGGTGGGTTGTCATGCCCTCCTTCAGGGGATTTTCTGACCTGATGATCAAACCTGCATCTCCTGCATCTCCTTCATTGCAGGCAGATTCTTTATCACTGAGTCACTGAGGAAGCCCCAGGTTTGTCATGCCTGGCCTTTAATATGTTGAGGTATGTTTCCTCTAAATCTTTCTGGAGAGTTTTTGTCATAAATGGGTGCTGAATTTTGTCAAAAGATTTTTCTACATCTATTGAGATGGTAATATGGTTTTTATTCTTCAATTTGTTGATGTGGTGTATCACACTGATTGATTTGGAGATATTTGACAATCCTTTCATTCTTGGGAAAAGTCCACTTGTTCATGGTGTATGATCCTTTAAATGTACTGTTGGATCCAGATTGCAAGTATTTTGTTGATTTTTGCATCTATTTTCATCAGTGATATTGGCCTGTAATTTTCTTTCTTCTTCTTTTCTTTGTATCTTTGTCTGGTTTGGATCAGAGTGATGGTAGTCTCATAGAATGTGTTTGGAAGCATTCCTTCCTCTGAAATTTTTTGGAAGAGTATCAGAAAGATAGGTGTTAGCTCTTCTCTAAATATTTGATAGAATTTGCTGGGGAAGCCATCAGGTTCTGGACTTTTGTTTGTTGGAGTTTTGAAAATCATAGTTTCAATCTCAGTGCTTGTGCCTGTTCATATTTTCTATTTTTTCCTGGTTCAGTCTTGGCAGATTTTACTTTTCTGAGAATTTGTTCATTTCTTTCATGTTGTCCATTTAATTGGCATATAGTTTAAAAGGTGTTGGTGAAGATATGGAGAAAAGAGAACTCTTTTATGCTGTTGGTGGAAGTATAAATTGGTACAGTCACTGTGGAAATTCTCAAGAAAAGTCATCAAGAAATTAAAAATAGAACTACCATGTGATCCAGTAATTCTACTTTGGGGTGTATATATCCAAAGGAAATGAAATCATTATCTCAAAGAGATAGGTGTACTTTTGTGTCCATTGCAGCATTATTGACAGTAGCCAAGATATGGAAACAACCTAAGTGTCCACTGATGGATGAATGGTAAAGAAAATATGAACTACTAAATCCATCTTTGTGGTGGTTTCCCAGAGGATTCCAAATGACACATATGATCACATGTAAATGCATGGGAGGATACATGGAAGGCTGAAAAATATAATAGGGGCTAGTTGTATTCCCAGGAATAAGAGGAAATAGGTGCAGTGATGAGCTGATCTGTATCTGCCAGAATTTAGCTCATTAATTTTTACTGATGCATGAAAGCTCTTCTGTGAATATTACCACAATCTATTTTATTCATTTTTCTGTCAGTGGACAATTGGGTTGTTCTGAGTTGGGGTGGGTTTGTTGGTTTTTTACCATTACAAGCATCACCGCTATGAAGAAACTCGCACATATTCTGTAACATAAGTATGAGGGTTTCTCTCAGCTATGTGTACTTATGAGTGGTTGCTAAACTGTAAGATGTGCATGTGTTCAATTTTGTAAGGTTATGTTGGATTATTTTCCATAGAAGTTTTATCAATTCATACTCATACCAGCTATGTGTGAAAGTTTCTTTTGATCCACATCTCCTCCACTTGTTTTGTTAAATTCTTAATTTTTGCCATTATTGTCAGGTATAAGAAAATATTGGAATTAAATAACAACTTTCCTCTGTCCTCCATGGTTTCTAGGACCTGGTAAAGAAGTTCTATAAATATTTATCCTAGTATAGCCAGCCCCTCTCTCTATTAGCTCATTCATACTACTCAGATCTGTCTGTGTTTATTTTTCCCATTCACTATCTTTTGCTTCTACATCACAGGTTCTTTGCTTTGTCTTTCTCTTTTAATATTCTCTGATTGCTGTAGCAATCCAAAACTATGCTTAACAAAAGTGGTGAGAGTGGACATCCTTGTCTTGTTCCAGATCTTAGGCAAAATGCTTTCAGCTTGTCACCATTGAATATGATGTGAGCTCTAGGTTTGTCTTGCATGCATTTGTGTTAGTTGCTTCAGTCATGTCCATCTCTCTACAACCCTATGGACTGTAGCCCACCACAGTCCTCTGTCCCTGGGATTCTCCATACAAGAATACTGGGGTGGGTTGTCATGCCCTCCTTCAGGGGATTTTTCTGACCTGATGATCAAACCTGCATCTCCTGCATCTCCTTCATTGCAGGCAGATTCTTTATCACTGAGTCACTGAGGAAGCCCCAGGTTTGTCATGCCTGGCCTTTAATATGTTGAGGTATGTTTCCTCTAAATCTTTCTGGAGAGTTTTTGTCATAAATGGGTGCTGAATTTTGTCAAAAGATTTTTCTACATCTATTGAGATGGTAATATGGTTTTTATTCTTCAATTTGTTGATGTGGTGTATCACACTGATTGATTTGGAGATATTTGACAATCCTTTCATTCTTGGGAAAAGTCCACTTGTTCATGGTGTATGATCCTTTAAATGTACTGTTGGATCCAGATTGCAAGTATTTTGTTGATTTTTGCATCTATTTTCATCAGTGATATTGGCCTGTAATTTTCTTTCTTCTTCTTTTCTTTGTATCTTTGTCTGGTTTGGATCAGAGTGATGGTAGTCTCATAGAATGTGTTTGGAAGCATTCCTTCCTCTGAAATTTTTTGGAAGAGTATCAGAAAGATAGGTGTTAGCTCTTCTCTAAATATTTGATAGAATTTGCTGGGGAAGCCATCAGGTTCTGGACTTTTGTTTGTTGGAGTTTTGAAAATCATAGTTTCAATCTCAGTGCTTGTGCCTGTTCATATTTTCTATTTTTTCCTGGTTCAGTCTTGGCAGATTTTACTTTTCTGAGAATTTGTTCATTTCTTTCATGTTGTCCATTTAATTGGCATATAGTTTAAAAGGTGTTGGTGAAGATATGGAGAAAAGAGAACTCTTTTATGCTGTTGGTGGAAGTATAAATTGGTACAGTCACTGTGGAAATTCTCAAGAAAAGTCATCAAGAAATTAAAAATAGAACTACCATGTGATCCAGTAATTCTACTTTGGGGTGTATATATCCAAAGGAAATGAAATCATTATCTCAAAGAGATAGGTGTACTTTTGTGTCCATTGCAGCATTATTGACAGTAGCCAAGATATGGAAACAACCTAAGTGTCCACTGATGGATGAATGGATAAAGAAAATATGATCATATATATGTGTGTATATGTATATACATATGTATATACACATAATAGATTATTAGTCAACCTTTAAAAAGAAGGAAATAAGATAATTTTCAACAATATGTTTAAACCTGGAGGCATTATTATGTTCACTGAAATAAATCAGACAGAAAGGTGACATGGGGGAAATAGGGAAAGGCTAGTAAAAGGGTACAAGCTTTTAGCTATGAGATGAATAATGTCTGTGAATCTAATGTATGCCATAATGATTAGCTAATATTGTATTTTATGATTGAAATTTGCCAAAATAATAGAACTTAAGTGTTGGCCACCTCATGTGAAGAGTTGACTCATTGGAAAAGACTCTGATGCTGGGAGGGATTGGGGGCAGGAGGAAAAGGGGACGACCGAGGATGAGATGGCTGGATGGCATCACCGATTCGATGGATGTAAGTTTGAGTGAACTCTGAGATATGGTGATGGACAGGGAGGAATGGCATGCTGCAATTCATGGAGTCACAAAGAGTCGGACACAACTGAGCGACTGAATTGAACTGAAGTGTTCTCACCAAAAAAAAAGGAGCTAAGGAATATGTGAGGTTGTGGATATGTTAAGTAACTCAATGGAGGGAATCCTTTCACAGTGTGTATGTTTACCAAATCTTCACTTTAGCTGTATACTTTGAATATTATGATTCTGTCAATTATACCTCATTATTCTGAAAAAAAAAAAAAGAAATGGCAAAAAAAACCCCACACTTTTATGCTTCTCTCCCAATGATTTTAGACTCTTCACTGAACATTACAAATAATTCTTTGAGTTAAAGCAATGGTTCTATGCTAACTTGTCAGACTAAGAAATTTGATATGGAGTTGCTGATAGACAAGGAGGCCTGGGTGCTGCAATTCATGGATTGCAAAAAGTTGGACACGACTGAGCGACTGAACTGAACTGAATGTACAAGCTCTGACACTGGCTTTCATCAACTAGAATCCATATAAAAATGTGGCAAAGGCAGAACTTGACTGGTTTTTTGTTTGTTTGTCTGTTTTTGATGTGGATCTTTTAAGTCAATATTTCTTATGGGTTGTTGTTGTTGTTGTTTTTGTTGTTGTTTTGTTTTGGTTCTTGGCCACAAAGTATATGAGATCTTAGCTTCCCAGCCATGGATAGAACCCACGTCCTCTGCATTGAAAGGTGAGGTCTTAACCACTGGACTATCAAGAAAGTCCTGGAACTTGACTGATTTAAGGTCCTATTGCTTCCAATGTTTTTCTGTTTATCTCTTTTTATGGTTCACTTGACTTTTGAAAAACTACATTGATTTCTAATCTAATAACTTCTGCTACTTACTGTGCTTTGTCCTCAACTTGACTTAAGCTATTTCTAGAGTTCCTGTTTTCTGGTTCTTCCCTCAGTTCTGACTTATCGAAAGTCTATATCTCTAGCTTTACTTTTTAGACTTTATCAATCTTAAGTTGCTGTAATGGCCCTATCATTATCTGCTGTTCTCTGATGGTATATCTAGATTTTGAGATGATGGGGTATGGCTGGTAAAGAAACCACACACTTGATATCATCTGCCTTGTACTGTAGTAATAACAACTGATTCTTGGGACTGTCAAGTGAAGTTTTAAAACTTAACAACCAGCTATAATTCTAGAAGTTGCCAATACTAGGAATGCTTAAAATAAGACTTGAATATGGCAGTGGTACTGATTGAAACTGGAATGATTAACATCAGAGTTATTGAATTAACTGTAAAATCCACTGTATGTCACTCGATCAAAATGCAAATTACAAACTTACAAAATACAAATTACAAACTTTACCAAAAAAAATCTTGTTCGTTTGATATAAGTATCTGAGAATTGAGATCTCTATAACTTTACAAAAGTCAGGCTAATCATTTAGTCACTATGGGCAAAGGTCAATTTGTGAAATTTCAGTAAATAGTTGCCTATAGTTTTCTTGGATATCTCTGAAGTTGTCTTTATTTCAACTATATCAACTAATATTCATGGCTTTGTCTATTGCTATTATAAAAATAGTCCACAATTTTAATGAACTATAAGTTTTTATCCTTAAAAATTATTTAGCATAAGGATTTAAAATTTAGAATGATCTTCTCTCTGTTACTGAGTCTGGGAATGCTCAAGGTTATTAACCTATTTAAAAGAAAATCAGACATATTCCATAGCTGTTTTAAAGAAGGTATTCATGGCCATGGTCAAGGTCATAGGGATGAAGAGTTAAGAATTATTCAAAATTAACCTAATATAGAAGAGTGAGAGAATCTGAGACACAGCAAGAAGATAAAAGATGATTAACTTTCCCCTCCTTTGGCTTTTGCAAAAGCCTGTGAGCAATAAGCAAGCACTGAAAGAGAATTCCTATTTGGTAGGATATGTAGACAGGAACCAGGATGTTCAGTAAGTAAACTGCAGCTACCAAAAGAGTTCAGTCAGTAGGAACTGTGACTATACCTGGAGGAACATCCTTCTATCCAGGTATATTGTTCTTCTACCTTCTTATAACATAAATATACTTATAAATATAAGTACTCCATATTTTTTTCAGAACACCATCTATAGCACCTGAAAGCAACTCCAGCCACTTTCGCCACCTATGTTTTGTCTCTCAAAAACAACAATGAAGCAAAGAAGATGTTGTATTATGTCAATGAGGCAGGCTGGCATGTTTCTGCTATATGAAGTGCCATTCTCTCCCTATGTCACATTCTCTAGAGAGTATTTATTTCCCAGCAAGGAAGTCCTACGAATGTCTTTAGATAATCAATTTCAAGAGAAGCACAATGGTCCAAACATATTCTTTCCTTTTATGATTGTTCACAATTCTGTCCTAGTTGAAAATATCTTTCTTCCTGGTTTTGTATAGCACTGAATATACTGTCAATAAGTCATAAAAATTTCTGCAACTTCCTTCAGTTTCTATTTCTGCCATGCATTACATGTCAACATAGTCAGCAAAGGAGACAAGTTAGACATATTACATCAGGAGACTAAATCTCTAGGGTTGATGATATCCTTAGGGCAAGGTGCTCAATATCCTGACAGGTGCCTTTCTTAAATTAGAATTTTCCTGTGTGTCACATTGTCTGTAGCCACTCAAGAGCAGAGGCAGTGAGATCAAATTGATTTTTGGACTGCTATCAAATATAAACAACAATTAACTCTTATGTCAGCTTCTAGCAAGCAAGCACAATTGCAGAATATCTGCACTTGAAGAATGAATAGAGACATCCTCCTTTAGATTGAGTGATATGATAAAGCCATATGTCAGGATCAGAAGGATATTTCTACAGCCTCCTTGAAATCTTCCACCATTATATGAAACAGAACTCTAATTCTAAATTCAGGTTAGAGTCTATTTATGTCAGAGAGTTCTTCTTGGGATCTAAACACCTTAGCAAGAATTGAAAGACATTTCCTGACCCACAAATACTTTTGTAGCCTCATTTCTAGCTGGGAATCCAGAGACCATATGTTCTAGAAAAATGAATCACTGTTTTCTGATATTACTACACAATTCTGCAATTCTTACATATAAATCTTTCCTCATACTTTTCTTTGAGGATGCTCTGGTATTTCTTTCGCAAAGAACTATTCTATCATTAGATTTAGGGTCAACTACATAGATGGAGAAGCTCTATCAATTCAGTCGCTCAGTCGTGTCCGACTCTTTGGGACCCCATGAATTGCAGTATGCCCGGACTCCCTGTCCAACAACAGCAAATCCGAGTTCACTCAGACTCATGTTCCTTGAGTCCATGATGCCATCTCATCCTCTGTTGACCCCTTCTCCTCCTACCCCCAATCCTTCTCAGCATTGGAGTCTTTTCCAATGAGTCAGCTTTTCACATCAGGTGGCCAAAGTACTAGAGTTTCAGCTTTAGCAACATTCCTTCCAAAGAAATTCCAGGGCTGATCTCCTTCAGAAAGGACTGGTTGGACCTCCAAACAGAGGATGAGATGGTTGGATGGCATCACCGACTCGATGCACATGAGTTTGGGTAAAATCTGAGAGTTGGTGATGGACAGGGAGGCCTGGCATGCTGCGATTCATGGGGTTGAAAAGAATCAAACACGACTGAGCCACTGAACTGAACTTAATATTCATATGCCAGAATAACACTACCAGTTAATATAAAGTCAAGAAACATAAAGAACTCACTTTGCCCGAGGAACTAAGAAATAAACTTTCTGTGTTTTGTGTTTTAGAGCAAAGTGAAACGATTTAAACTCAGTCATTTGATGTCATTTTGTGTTTATAGGAAATGAAGGATGAACGTGGGTGGAGAAAATGACTCTCCTGGTCCCAGGGAAGCCTTATAGAGAGTTCTGGGGCACCCAGGCAATCTGGGGAATTGTTATAAAATGTAGCAAAATACTGGGCCTGTTGCAGTTTAATATTACCTTCACTTCTGGAACCATAAATAGGGAGGGAAAAGTCATTCAAGATACTGTCAAAAACATCTTATTTTTAAAATGTAGGCTTACATTGTAATGGTGATTACCATTTCATCAACAGTTTAACCTCAGGTCTGATGAAGTAAAGCTACAAAACCCACTACTTGGGACAGGTGACTCATTCACAGGGATGAAACAGAGCTCTTCCTTTGAATTAAATGACATATTATCTATGGACATGACTTGGTCTGCTCAGGCAGTCATAGCAAAGCCCATACACTGGATGATTAAATAATATATTTTAAAAATCTTTTTCAGTTCTGGAGGCTGGAAGAGCAAGATCAGGGGGCCAGCATGGTCATTTTCTCATGAGAGACCTCTTCCTGGCATGGGGATAGCTACCATTTCTCTGTGCCCTTCAATCTGCAGAATCTTACACTGAGGAGTTGGTGTTGGCATAGAAATTATTCTCCCAGCTGCTGTGAGTGCTGCTGGCTGACAGCCCTCAGGCATCAGTCCTCTTCCCCAGGATTACCACTGGCTGAAGAGAGATGTTTCACCCAAGATTACACTCCTTTCTGCGGAACACGTGCATCTGATGGCTGGTTGATTTGAGGGTATAGAGGTTCAGCCCTCTCACCCCAACTGGGGATGACTCTATAGGGTCATTCCAGCTTCTGAGCCTTTGTCTGAGGCCTTTCTAGTTAACATGTCAGAGCCTAACATTACCTGCTACCCAATCTGGCTTCCTTCTTATTTTTAGCAGGCGCTAGTCAAGGCTGTATATTGTCACCCTGCTTATTTAACTTATATGCAGAGTACATCATGAGAAATGCTGGACTGGAAGAAACACAAGCTGGAATCAAGATTGCCAGGAGAAATATCAATAACCTCAGATATGCAGATGATACCACCCTTATGGCAGAAAGTGAAGAGGAACTAAAGAGCCTCCTGATGAAAGTAAAAGAGGAGAGTGAAAAAGTTGGCTTAAAGCTCATCATTCAGAAAACGAAGATCATGGCATGGGAAATAGATGGGGAAACAGTGGAAGTAGTGTCAGACTTTATTTTTGGGGGGCTCCAAAATCACTGCAGATGGTGATTGCGGCCATGAAATTAAAAGACGCTTACTCCTTGGAAGAAAAGTTTTGACCAACCTAGATAGCATATTCAAAAGCAGAGACATTACTTTGCCTACTAAGGTCCGTCTAGTCAAGGCTATGGTTTTCCCAGTAGCCATGTATGGATGTGAGAGTTGGACTGTAAGTTGGCTGAGTGCTGAAGAATTGATGCTTTTGAACTGTAGTGTTGGAGAAGACTCCTGAGAGTCCCTTGGACTGCAAGGAGATCCAACCAGTCCATTCTGAAGGAGATCAACCCTGGGATTTCTTTGGAAGGAATGATGCTAAAGCTGAAACTCCAGTACTTTGGCCACCTCATGCGAAGAGTTGACTCATTGGAAAAGACTCTGATGCTGGGAGGGACTGGGGGCAGGAGAAGAAGGGGACGACCGAGGATGAGATGGCTGGATGGCATCACTGACTTGATGGACGTGAGTCTGAGTGAACTCCGGGAGTTGGTGATGGAGAGGGAGGCCTGGCGTGCTGCGATTCATGGGGTCGCAAAGAGTTGGACACGACTGAGCGACTGAACTGAACTGAAATGAACTGAACTGAATTACTTCCCTGGTGGCTCAGATGGTAAAGAATCTGCCTGCAATACAGGAGACCCAGGTTAGCTTCCCAAGTTGGGAAGAGCCCCTGGGAAAGGGAATGGCTACCCACTGTAGTATTCTTTCCTGAAGAATTTCATGGACAGAGGAGTCTGGCGCTCTACAGTCCATGTGGTCACAAAGAGTTGGACACGACTTGAGCGACTAACACAAACCCAAAATTAGCCCCTAATAAAATTCCTGTATGCTAATCTTCATCTCACAGCCTCCTTTTGGGGGGACCACAACTTACAATAGATACAAAGTCTTTCTTATCTTCTTACACATAGTGCTTACACAGATGTGTACCCATGTACATCCCAGAAACTTCAACAAATATTTGGAAAGTTAATAAATGATTGAAAAAGGTGGGAGTGAATACCAGGATGATATCAGGGTATTGGTGGTGGCCCCAGAGTGATACAAAGGAGGAGAAATAGCAAGGGACTGTCAAAAGGAGTGGCAAAACCAGAAGAAGAAAGAAAACTGGTCTTTTGAGAAGTTCAGCACGAGACTTAAGACAGTGAATACTTATTTGAGCTACTACAGCATCAGACCTTTGAGGGATGAAATCAAACTTATATCACCGCCCAAAAGTCAACTATCTACATCATAGGGGCCTTTCATTACCTTCCCCTAAATGAAGTAGAATGCAGTTATTTCACCAAATATGTGACCTCTTCGTCTTCAGCTCATCTCAGTTCAGTTCAGTCACTCAGTCATGTCCGACTCTTTGCAGTCCCACGGACTGCCCCAGGCCAGGCTTCCCTGTCCATCACCAACTTCCAGAGGTTGCGCAAACTCATGTCCATTGAGTCAGTAATGCCATCCAACCATCTCATCCTTTGTTGTCCCCTTCTCCTCCTGCCTTCAATCTTTCCCAGCATCAGGGTCTTTTCCAATGAGTCAGTGGCCAAAGTATTGGCCACCCTCAGGTGGCCAAAGTTTTGGAACTTCAGCTTCAGCATCAGTCCCTCTAATGAATATTCAGGGATGTTTTCCTTTGGGATTGGCTAGTTTGATCTCCTTGCAGTCCAGGGACTCTTAAGAGTCTTCTCCAACACCACAGTTCAAAAGCATTAATTCTTTGGCACTCAGCTTTCTTTATGGTACAACTCTTACATCCATACATGACTACTGGAAAAGCTGTAGCTTTGACTATATGGACCTTTGTTGTATAGTCTCAGTTCATCTAGCAAATCCCAAATCTTGAGATATTTAAGTAAAGTTGCAACCAGGCTTGGCAGTGAATGTCAGTTGGCTTGAAAAGCACACAAAAAGCACTTGAAAGCACTGCAAAGTGCTTTCTAGTGTGTGTGTAGATGATGGCAGTAAAGATAGAGGAGATCAAATGACCACTTTAAAGGGTTATAAATTCCATAAGTTGGGCGTTGAACTTAGATCGTCATCTAGGTAGAAGGCTGGCCTGCCAGAAGTAAAATTGCTCTAATCCTCATAATTCACCCAAAAGTATAACGTAGGTTGTCTGTTACAGATGTTGTCTTCTAAGCAGTGCTAGGGACAGCTGAAAAAGTGTAGCAGCAGCCTGATCATCACACTCTTGTAACAGCCCTGGGTGACCTGTAAAGAAACAACACATTTGCTACCATGCTTCTGACAGTCATAGTGGGCAAAGCCCAGGCAACACCTGGGATTACACATACTTATGGTTTCAGCAAGAGTGATCCCAAGCAAAATGAACCCTTGGTGCTCCCCTCTCCTCCCTGGCTACCTTGCAACATCTCCTTTCCCCTCCAGAACTGCGCTCATGAAACTTCTGTACTCTGTGATTTTCTGCCAGGGAAGAAGTTTGTGTGTGTGTATGTGTGTGTGTATTAAAGTATAACTACATGTGGTAAAGTTCATATCTTAAATGCACAATTAAATTTTATATATATACACCTATATAGCCACCACCCCATATTAAGATACAGAACATTCTCAACTGCCCAGAAGGGCTTTCCAGGTGGCGCGAGTGGTAAAGAACCTGCCTTCCAATGCAGGTGGTACCAGAGATGTGCTATTTTGATCCCTGGGTTAGAAAGATCCACTGGAAGAGGGCATGGCAACCCACTATCATATATTTGCCTGGAGAATCCCATGGACAGAGGAGCTTGGAAGTTTATGGTCCACGGGGTTGTAAAGAGTCAGACACAACCGAAGTGACGTAGCATGCATGCACGTAACTACCCAGAAAGCTCTCTCAAGCCCTTTCCCAGCTAATAGCCCATAAAAGTGACCATTATTCTGACTGCCATCATTGTTGATTATTTTGTCTGTTGCTGGAGTTCTAATAAGTGGAATTATGCAGCAAAAAGTGAAAAGAGGAGAGGCTTAAAATTCAATATTAAAAAAACTAAGATCATGGCATCCTGTCCCATCACTTCATGCCAAATAGATGGAGAAACAATGGAAACAGTGACAGACTTTATTTTCTTGGGCTTCAAAATCACTGCAGATGGTGACTGCAGTCAAGAAATTGAAAGACGCTTGATCCTTGAAAGAAAAGCTATGGCAAACCTAGACAGCATGTTAAAAAACAGAGACATTACTTTGTTGACAAAGGTACATGTAGTCAAAGCTATAGTCCTTCCAGTAGTCATATACGGATGTGAGTTGGACCATAAAGAAAGCTGAGCACTGAAGAACTGATGCCTTTGAATGGTGGTGTTGGAGGAGACTTTTGAGAGTCCCTTGGACTGCAAGGTGATCAAACAAGTCAATAGCAAAGGAAATCAACTCTGAATATTCATTGGAAGGACTGATGCTGAAGCTGAAGCTCCAAATACTTTGGCCACCTGATGAGAAGAACTGGCTCATTGGAAAAGACCCTGATGCTGGGAAAGATTGAAGGCAGGAGGAGGAGGATATGGCAGAGGATGAGATGGCTGGATGGCATCACTGACTCTATGGACATGAGTTTGAGCAAGCTCTGGGAGTTGGTGATGGACAGGAAAGTCTGGTGTGCTGCAGTCCATGGGGTCACAAAGAGTCAGACACGACTGAGTGACTGAACTGAGAAATGATGCAGCATGTACTATCCTGTGACTAACTTCTTTTGATTAATAATTTTACTGTGAGATCTAGGTTTGTCCTTGTGACAGAGGTTTAATCTTTTTCATTGCTGTGTAGTAGTTACTATATGAATATGCAAGTAACAATTCTACTTGATTAATATTTAAGTTGTTTCAGTGTTTACCTGTTATGAATAACCCTTCTCAGAACTTTCCTGAACATGTCTTTTGGTGAACACAATCACCAGGTTCTCTTGGGTATATACTCAGTTGTGAAAGCATCCACTTAACAGATACAGGATGTTTTTAGGTTTAGTAGAAACTTCCAGACAGCTTTCAAAGTGGGTGTATAATTTTATATCAGCAATGTATAAGATCTCTGGTTATACTATGTTGTCACCAAATTCAATGTTGCAAGTTCTTTACAAAGTTTGAACATTCTATTGGGAACATCTGAGAAATATTTTATAATCTAAATTCTTCTTATATTTTGGCTGCACTGGGTCTTCACTGTGGCATTCAAGCTTAGTTGCCTTGTAGCATGTGGGTTCTTGGTTCTCCAACCAGGGATCGAACTCATGTCCCCTACATTGGAAGGCAAATTCTTAATCAGTGGGCCGCCAGGGAAGTCCCTATAATCTAAATTCTTGTTTCCCTTCTGCAAGTCCAAATATAGTCACCCCATATTTGAACAAAATAAGAATAACACAGCTAAATGAGTAAAGAAGCAAGAGAGAACTGGTGAAGTAGGATAAAATGACTGACTATATATACATACATATATATATATATATACATATGTCATAAGTGGTAGTCAATGGACATCATTCAAACTTGACAAAATAAATAGCAAAGTCTAAGTAAGGAAAATAAGACTAATGGCAATATCAAAGAAAATAGTATAATGAAAACCAATAGAAAAAATACAAATTTTCTAAATATCAGAAGAACTTTAAAAAAATGATAGAAACAAATCACAAAGAGAAACATGGCAAATATAAGATAATACCACAAGAATATAAAATATTAGAGTTGAGATCATATTTAGTTGAGCTGAA
>SJYC01027968.1:0-19263 GCA_006408675.1 Madoqua kirkii | reverse complement strand
CACAGACATCTTTAGATAGGATCACCTCTACGTTTGAATGTCATAAGAGGTATGCAGCTGAAGCTCATGGTATCACCAGAATGAGGGTATTTTCAGCTAATCCTTAATAATTTATCTTTGATAGGCTCTAGAGTTATATGATTTTCACTTCCATGTCCTCTTCTGATTCAGGCAACAAAGCTGCTCTTAAAAATTTTTTCCAGTTATGAGATATATTTCTATAAGACTCTATAGAATCATACAGTAACAAAGAAATATTTATAGCTGATTATCAAGGGTATTTGGAGTACATGGAAGAGAAACTCATTCAAGTTTGCTTAAGCACAAACTACTTAAGATTTGTACCCTTTTAAGTATGAAATACACTGTATCCCTTGTACCTATAGTCCAGCTTAAAGTGACCATTTTATTCTCAATAGTATCTTCCTTTGTATGTTAAATTAGGGGTCATCCTATCAATAAGGGTGAGATGGCAGATTTAATATTAGGATATGGAAGGAATTTAATAAGAATTTAATAAGAGATATTGAGGTAGCAGTCTCTCTCTTTCTCATATTTACCCATTATAGTCACTTGTCAACAGACAATTGACTATAATGCAGAATGCCAATTTCCTCAATAAACGCAAGTACAAAGTGACAAGTAAGAGGGAAGAGGGAGATTCAAATCAAACTGCAGGAGATAAGGGATCCAAAATTTTGTTTGAGAAACTACTAGGCATAGTCTCAATTACGAGCATTCTAGGAACACTTCTGAAAGACATATATTGGTGGTATTGGGTAAAGTACAATTTGGAAGACTTGGTTATAATATGAAGTATTTTGTGTTTGTGTGCTTAATCAAAAGATATATAGTAGCAGTTGAGTTTCTAATCACTTGTAGTGTTCATAAAGTAGCCAAGAACCCCACTTTTTTGGAAAATATATTTGATTATACACAAATAAAATCTACAGTGAGATATCACTCAGCCTCACCCACACAATGAATAAAATTGGAAAGACTGCCCATACCAAGTGTTGGTAAGTATATGGGAAAACTAATATATTCAGACATGAAGTTATAATATGAAGTATTTTGTGTTTGTGTGCTTAATCAAAAGATATATAGTAGCAGTTGAGTTTCTAATCACTTGTAGTGTTCATAAAGTAGCCAAGAACCCCACTTTTTTGGAAAATATATTTGATTATACACAAATAAAATCTACAGTGAGATATCACTCAGCCTCACCCACACAATGAATAAAATTGGAAAGACTGCCCATACCAAGTGTTGGTAAGTATATGGGAAAACTAATATATTCAGACATGAGTTTTGAAAATGAAAATTGGTTGTATAATTAATTTGGTGTATACCCCCACATATACATAAATATAAAAACTAACCCAATAATTTCATACCGTGTATAAACCTGACAAAAATTAATGTTTGCAATCATTTTTTCTACATGTAAAAAGCTGTTTTAATGATGCATATGTAATATCCTCAAAACTGAAAAACTGTGGAATAAATAATCACATATTTATGACAAAAAACCTTCACAATTGATGAAAAAAGATGGATTACTGCTACATGTGATATCATGGGTGAATAGTTCAGATAATATTGAAGGGAAGAAGCTAAACACACAGTTTCATTTACATGAATTCAAACTCATCTGTGTTCAGAATTATCCTTGGTGACAGTGATAATATTTTAGGGGACAATTGCCTGAGCTGAGACAAGAGGACACTTATCAGAGTGATATAAATAATTTGTACCTCACTCTGGGTAATGGTTACATGAATGTAAAGATTCCTTAAGCTGTACACTTAAGGTTTGTGCAATTTACTATGTGTGTGTATATATGTATGTATGTATATGTATGTATATATATATACACACACATACATATATATAGCATCTTAATTTTAAAAAAAGAATAGTTCACTTCATTGTTAGAGGGATTGATTAATTTGTTAATCTAAGCACTCAGAAATATTGAAAACAATGTTAATTACAAGGCATATAAGCAAAGGAGATAATTGGCATTTTCATAGGGAAATTAATGGAGGTTGGAAGATGCTATAGTTCAGATCAATTCAAGGCTGAAATGCTGTGTTTCTACATGAGATACTGAATCAACTTGCATTTTCCATTCAAAATACACATATACACTTACTGAACACCTCTTGATTGCCAGGCACCATAGCAGGGGTTGAGAACTCAGAGAAGGGATGGAATGACCTGTTCTTTAAGGAATTCCCAATCCATTTACACCTGATGCTCCTGTCAAACCATCCACTCTGCATCCCCAATGATTAAGGAATTATGGTCACCAGTCTTATCTTCCATGTTTAATTAGCTGTAGAGACAAAGATATATTTCAGAATCAATATTAACTGTCAGTTGTTTTTATTATCTTATCTGCATCCCTTTTATTTTTCCTGAATATTTATGTCACCATCATTGAATGTTTAGGGGAAACACACACCTTCAAAGTAGGTAGGTTCATATAAGTAAAACTAGTTTGATGAACAAATCCAGAAGAATACTACTAAACCTTAATAAAGTATGTCATTTTATGCATTACAAAATCATTTAAAATGTTTGATAACATATATAAATGAATGGAACTAAATTTATAATTGAAATCCAAGAAATACTTTAGTAAAATTGATAGCTCTACATTTTTCTCTGAAGTATGCATCTTAAGTTTGCATTTACAGTGATTAGTCTCCTTGTCTCTGAAAAGAAAGCTTTCCAAATAGTAGTAACATGACTTTAAAAGGTCTAGGTAATAGGGAAGAAACTATAAATTTCTCTTCACACTATACTTCCTGATGAACACCAGAAGACCTTCTAAGCTGTCAAGAACTGCCAAATGATAAAAGGGAAAATGTGAAAAGAAATGGAAACTTGGAGCTGACCACCTAAGAGCCAAATTTCTCCTGGGATTTCTAGATACAAAAGAGAGGCTTCAATACTTCCCAAAGAACACCAGATCCCATTAACTTATTCAAATATGAGGTCAGATCTCAGTGTTTAGATTTAAAGCTGTCCTGTATATGCCTTGACAAAGGGGGAAAAAAAGTGACAAATCACACCTTTGAATAGATTCATTTTAATCCCTTTCTTCCTTTTGATGTAATAAAAATAGTCTTGTCATATAGCTACAATTGCATTTAATGGTTGTCATTTACAGAAATGGAAAAATGATATGTGAGTATAATGCCTTCAAATATGGCTAATAGCATTTTTGCATATGGAGAAAAATACTTTTATTTTACATGAATAAGACCATTGCTTCATGATGATGATTATTGAAAATTCGGCAGCTTCTCTTATTATAGAATAATGATAAGAAGAGCTCCATCTCTTCTCTGTCATTTATGTTAAAAAATGGTAATCCAAGCAAATCTATATTCCTAATGTTTGTTGTAACCCCATTAGTTCTCAGACAAGTTTTTAGCAAAATTCTTGCCTAATTATTACCACTTTACCTGACTTTAATCTCATATTTTAAATAATAAAGATGTCTCAATCTGTTATATTTTAAGATGACCTAGTAATGCTGTTTTTTTCCTCTGTTAAGCATTTCTTAAGCACATAACTTGTCACTTCTGTGCTAATTTGCTATAACACTCATTGATAAGTGGACATTAATTAATGCTAAATTACAATGGAATTTTTATGGAATTACAGGTGACATCCGCATCAGCACCAAATGAGTTCATCATGATTAAACTTATTACCATTTCTAATTAACCTTGAGAGCCCCTGGATGTTAACTGCACACAAAGCAAGTATATATGCAGCCTGCAGCTCCCATTGAAAACAAACTTTACACATTATATAACCTTTAAAATAATCTAAGAATAGCATAGGACACATTTGTACTCATTCCAAAGGATCATAAAATAAAATACCAGTAATAATCTGAAGACTTTGAGCAACTAATTTTTTGCCTTCAAAGCAGAAGTCAGAAAAATAATCTAAGAATAGCATAGGACACATTTGTACTCATTCCAAAGGATCATAAAATAAAATACCAGTAATAATCTGAAGACTTTGAGCAACTAATTTTTTGCCTTCAAAGCAGAAGTCAGAAAAGTGTCTTCCACAAATTGAATTTGTTTGAATATCATAGGCAATCATATGGAGAAGATTTACTTCATTCCCTATAATCACGTTAAGACCTGTTCATTACCTACCCCTTCTCTCACTGCCAACAGCAAAACTTTCTCTGATGAATGTTGCTAGACTGTAAGCCTTAGCTCTAAAATCTCTTTATAACCCCCCATGTGACCAAGGGACCAGAGGCATGGAGCAGAAATGATCTGATGTGCATATCTGTTTCAAATTGAGCTACCAGAGTGGAGTCCAGTATGTAGCAGGAAGTGAAAAGGGGCAATTATCAACAGTTCCTCATCCGGGAGGCACCTTTTCCTAACCATGAACTGTGATTAGGACCCCACATCCTACCTGCTGCAGGGAACATAACTGATTTACAGCCCCAGAGGCTCTCCCACTGGATCTACAACTACATTTGCTCCAAAACCAGCCAGTGACTGCATGACAGTGATACCAGGGCAGAATCATCCCAGAAAAAAATATGGGACTCCTCCAGAGAGCACCTTCTACCTAAAGACTCCCAGTGTTTTAGCCAAAATTGATGACATTGCACTGCAGTTCAAACATTTTCTACACCATCCTCCTCCTTCTCTTTTACGGGGATCAAAGCTTCATCCCATATCCAACAAAGATGGACTGATAGGCAGAGAGGGGTCTGATAGGCAGAGAGGTCTGATAGGCTGCAGTCCATGGGGTCGCTAAGAGTCGGAATAACTGAGCGACTTCACTTTCATTTTCACTTTCATGCATTGGAGAAGGAAATGGCAACCCACTCCAGTGTTCTTGCCTGGAGAATCCTAGGGACAGGGGAGCCTGGTGGGCTGCCATCTATGGGGTCGCACAGAGTTGGACTGACTGAAGTGATTTAGCAGCAGCAGCAGCAGCCTGGATGGGAAGAATGGGAGAGAATGGATACATGTATTTGGTTGGTACCAAAATCCTAGGGACAGGGGAGCCTGGTGGGCTGCCATCTATGGGGTCGCACAGAGTTGGACTGACTGAAGTGATTTAGCAGCAGCAGCAGCAGCCTGGATGGGAAGAATGGGAGAGAATGGATACATGTATTTGGTTGGTACCAAGTTTTGCCTTGTTGACCTTTGCTACGTAGTTTTGGAATACATTCTTAAATGTGGTTTTGTTATACAGCATTCAACACACATTTCTCACTGTTTTTGCTAATGATTTATTTACTTTATCTTTAATATTTATTTTAGATTATGGAACTGATGTTAGACCACAAGCGAATTTGAGTGATTTTCTTGTGTTCAAAATGGGTTGTAAAGCAGCAGAGATAACTCATAACATCAACAACACATTTGGCCCAGGAACTGCTAATAAATGTACAGTGCAATGGTGGTTTCAAGAAGTTTTACAAAGGAGACAAGAGCCTTGAAGATGAAGAGCACAGTGGCCAGCCACTGGAAGTGGATACCAGCTGACTTGGAGCAATCGTGGAAGCTGATCTTCTTACAACTACATGAGAAGTCGCCAAAGAGCTTGGTGCTGACTGTTCTATAATTATTGGGCACTTGAAGCAAATTGGAAAGGTGAAAAGGCTCAATAAGTGGGTGCCTCGTGAGCTGACCACAAATCAAACAAATTGTAGTTTTAAAAAAGTGTCATCTTCTCGTATTCTCTGCAATATCAATGAACCATCTCTCAACCGAACTGTGATATATTATGAAAAGTGGATTTTATACGACAGCTAGCAACAGCCAGCTCAACGGTTGGACAGAGAAGAAGCTCTAGAGCACTTCCCCAAACCAAGTGTGTTAGTTGCTCCATCGTGTCCAACTCTTTGCAACCCCATGGGTTTTAGCCCACCAGGCTCTTCTGTCCATGGATTCTTCAGGCAAGAATACTGGCGTGGGTTGCTGGAAAATGGTCATGCTCTCTGTTTTGTGATCTGCTGCCTATCTGATCCACTACAGCTTTCTAAATCCTGGTGAAACCATTACGTTGAGACGTACGTTCACCAAATTGATGAGACGCACCAATACCTGCAACACTACAGCTGGCATTGGTCAACAGAAAAGACTCACTTTTTCTTCACAACATCCGACCGTACGCCACACAACCAATGCTTGAATGAACTGGGCTATGAAGTTTTACCTCATTTGCCATATTCATCTGACCTCTGGTCAACTGAGCACCACTTCTTAGAGCATCTCAACAACTTTTTGCAGGGAAAATGCTTCCATAACCAGCAGAAGGCAGAAAATGCTTTCCAAGAGTTCACTGAATCCTGAAGCTCGGATTTTTATGCTACAGGAATAAACAAACTTATTTCTCATTGGCAAAAATGTGTTGATTGCAATGGTTCCTCTTTTGATTATTTGGACCTAGTTATAATGATTTAAAATTCACAGCCTGAAAGCGCAGTTATGTTTGCACCAGCTTAATATATACACATGTCCTTCTTGCTGTCCACCTGAAACTATCACAATATTGTCGATCGGCTGTACTCCAGTATAAAATTAAAATGTTTTCAAAATAAAAGAAAAAACCTTTATGCCAATCCAGAGTCTCTCTCTCTCTCTGCTTTATTCAGCATATCAGTTCTCATCTTGGCAATTGTTGCTTGAAAGTGCCAAGCTAACCCACTTAATCATTGGTAAACAGGACTCAGAAAACATCTAAGTTCTGATAAATGAATGTAACAACATCTGTTTCCAAAGTGAGTAGCTAGAGGAAAGAAGGCAAAATTTCCTCAAAATGTTCTTAATGGTTTCACAGAAAATATAACCAAAGAGGTAATAAATAATTTGATAGTGCCAGTAACTATTATAACAGCTCTACACAATGTTTCTAAGCATAACACAGGACTTGTCCATAATCAAAACCTGGTTCTGGAAAATTGTCAACCCAGTTTAGGAGCAAATATTTTACTTTCTTCACCTTATTGGAGTTATATATCCATATGCCAATCAAAAAAAAAAAAGCAGCATGTTTTACACATTTTTCTTTTGTACCCAATATTATTAAAACTCAGTGACTCCATAAGTTTAGTAATACCTATATTAGAAGAATGGACATTTTTATTAAAAATAAAGACACTTAACTCATATAATGACACACAAAATTTCCTCAAAATGTTCTTAATGGTTTCACAGAAAATATAACCAAAGAGGTAATAAATAATTTGATAGTGCCAGTAACTATTATAACAGCTCTACACAATGTTGCTAAGCATAACACAGGACTTGTCCATAATCAAAACCTAGTTCTGGAAAATTGTCAACCCAGTTTAGGAGCAAATATTTTACTTTCTTCACCTTATTGGAGTTATATATCCATATGCCAATCAAAAAAAAAAAAGCAGCATGTTTTACACATTTTTCTTTTGTACCCAATATTATTAAAACTCAGTGGCTCCATAAGTTTAGTAATACCTATATTAGAAGAATGGACATTTTTATTAAAAATAAAGACACTTAACTCATATGATATTGAATAAAAATAATTTTATTACTGTGATATACATTTGCATATTACAGCTTTCAACAACTGACAGGCAAGAAGGAGTTCTACCTACAAAGGTAATTTTCTTGGGTGAAATTTCCTTGAGGGATGTGTTAAAATATTGAGTTTAGGGGACTCTAACCTCCACTTTTTTTCGTTTTTTGGTTTTTGGTTTTTTTTGCAAATCCTTCATATCAAATCTCTTATTTTTTATAAACCCCAATGCATTGGATGTTGAAACCATTCCCTGTCTCTTGAATCTAGCTAGCTTCACCAGTAAGATTCAATTTTGAGATATGTTTGGTTTCAGACATATTATTTTATGATACACTCATACCTATCACATGGTACATATAATCAGCTGGTACACAGATTATTGGCCCTTTCCGACTTATGACCCTATTTAATAGAGGTTTTATTTAGTTAATGCTAGCTGCTCTTCTCTCCTGAAATGATATCTATGGATAATATGCCCTATTATACTAGTTAGCAAAGAATAAAATGGAATGTTCCAAGTCTAATATAAAAGAGAAATAGGGGAAAAAAGTTACTATAAAATAATTTTTAACATGGAGATGATTGAGCATAACTAAAACAGAATAAAGTAACTGTTCACCTCTAAACCAAAAAATATTATCAAAAAAGCCAGACTGCTACAGTTGGGGTGTGATATAAAACAAAGTAAATATTTCCTCACTTGATCGATTAGTCTTTCTCCAGAATTTAGGACATGTTAAACTATTTTGTTGAGGCTTCCCTGGTGGCTCAGAGGTTTAAGCGCCTGCCTTCGACGCAGGAGACCCAGGTTTGATCCCTGGGTTGGGAAGATCCCCTGGCAAAGGAAATGGCAATCCGCTCCAGTATTCTTGCCTGGAGAAGCCCATGGACAGAGAAGCCTAGTAAGTTACAGTCCACGGGGTCGCAAAGAGTCGGACACGACAGCGACTTCACCTCACCTCATCTCTAAACTATTTTACGTTATAGATTTGAGTGATTATAAATTATATACAGTTTTATACATGTACACATGTATACAAAAATAGTGTTCCCTCTCCAAATGAATGGTCAAAGAGATATTCACAACTTGTGTTGAATATGGGAAGTATTTTAGGGGGGAAGGGAGCTGTCCCACAGTTTAAATAAGGGTGAAAGTGAAAGTCTTTCAGTCATGTTTGACTCTTTGCAACCCCATGGACTGTATAGTCCATGGAATTCTCCAGGCCAGAATACTGGAGTGGGTAGCCTTTCCCTTCTCCAGTGGATCTTCCCAACCGAGGAATTGAACCAGGGTCTCGTGCATTGCAGGCAGATTCTTTACCAACTGAGCTATTAAGGAAGCCCTTAAATGAGGGTGGAGGGTGAAAATCAATGTGCAATGAAAAATGTCTTTATATATTTCTGAACATCATTCCAGAATGTGGTTTTCCCTTGTTTCTCCTAGTTTATATTTAGCCTTAGTTTTTGAAGTTTGAGTCAAATCTTTGTCTTTACTTGAGAAAGCACAAGTCCAACTAAGTGGGAAACATATTTTGGATAGATAGATTACTTACTTTTGGTTTATCATGTATCAGTTTAAAATAATATAAAATTATTATGAGTTGGGAGGAAACCAATACAGAATTATTCAGACCTTGTACATTTCTAGCTAGCCAAGTGTTACATAGGCACATTTGATCAACTCAGCTTATGTTAAAATCTCTTACCCTTTCTTTTTTGATTCCTCTTACTTTGTTTCTCTCAGAGGTGGGAGTCTAGAGACATCCCATCTTGTTTTCTGTATTAATCTTACTCTGACAGAATCTCCACATAGGTATTGCAACATACCAACACTATGCTTTCACAAAGGTGTACTTATTGCAAAAAACCCCACAAAACTACAAAGGAAGACTTCATCTAAAACACTGCCTGGAGAGCATGACCAATGGTTCCTTTTTCTTGGATGGTTGTCTGTGTGTGTGAAGTCGCTCAGTTGGGTCCAACTCTGCGACCCCGTGGACTGTAGCCCACCAGGCTCCTCGGTCCATGGGATTCTCCAAGCAAGAATACTGGAGTGGATTGCCATTTCCTTCTCCAGGGGATCTTCCCGACCCAAGGATTGAACCCAGGTCTCCTGCATTGCAGGCAGATGCTTTAACCTCTGAGCCACCTATCCTCTCATAATTGTTTATGTGCAGACAGTTTTATGTCAGTCTTCTGATTGGATTATGTCAATTCATCATACAGGTCAGGAGAGCACAAGAAACCTCCTGCCACAATCTTATAATAGAATCTGTACCTCTTCACAAACTGCTGAAATAAGATAAAAAGATTTGCTTTTCACCATAGGAAAAATTAAATTTTAATTGCCTGTTAAAACACAAATGTCAAAAGCAAATCTTAAAGGCAAGGTTGCCGTCCTCTCATATATCATGCTTTAGACCTATTTGCATGCAAATTAATTCCTTTCTTAATTTTAAGTGTGCCTTTTCACAGACAATATTTACTATTTATTTTAAAACATTATACGGTGATACAACCTTACTCTGTGTGTGTGTGCAGCAAAGACAATCAACATTTTTTAAAATATAAAACTTCTTTCATATATGTATTGAGCAACAGCAGATAATTACCTTAGGTGAATGTGACTCTTTTAAGCTGAAGAGTAAAATCATACACTATGGATAGTCAGATCTCAAAGTTATTTCAACCTTGAGTTATTGCCCTGCCCAAATTTTATTTTGTTTCTGATATACCTTATCTCCCTTGCTATTCCTATTAAAGTATCCTTATTTTGGAAATGACAAGGTGATTTTGTAAGCAAAGTTGTGCTCTGCTAGGTCCTGTTTGGAAACACATGATAGTGAAGAATAAGGGATGTATTCTTAAGACCTTAGCAATGCTGATGTGAACAGAATTATTTAGTTTCATTTAATTATCATTCAAATATGGCATGTAATTGTGAAACTTATGGAACTATGAAAGTGGAAATTTATAATGATGCAGGCTTAATTTCATTAATTTAATGCATAAAGCACATATTACACAGAGACAGACGTCAAATTAAAAACTCTCAGACTCTAATTAGCTTTAGAAATCTCTTATGTCTAATTGATATGGCTGTCATAATTAATTTAAATAGTGATTTCAACCTGGCTATGATGCAGACAAATCATTCATTAATAATCTTTAAGGGAAAAATATAAGATACAGACATATCTATATATACATCTAGATAGAGACGTAAAAATACATAGATATAGCTATCCTTCTATTCAGTATTGCCAGTGAATCACCTTAGAAAGATAGCTTGAAAAGCTTGATTATATAAGTAAATTATCTTTGTCATATTAAAAAGTCCTATGATTAACCTAACTTTTTAAAATTCATAGAATATTCAGAACATTTATTTTAATCACTAGTACTGAATCATTTCTACCAAAATTATGCAAGTGAAATATTTGACTGATTGAAGAAGTTTTCATAGAATTCTAGCTTTAAGAGATATTTTAACAAATATGATAGATGATTGATGTTACTAGGTAGAGAAATATTCATTTCAGTTCAGTCACTCAGTGCTGTTCGACTCTTTGTGACCCCATGGACTGCAGCATGCCAGGCCTCCCTGTCGATCACTAACTCCTGAAGTTTACTCAAACTCATGTCCATTGTTCTCCTAGCAAACATATTTCCTGCTCTACTAACTCTACAGTGTGCTTTCTGTGAATGAATGACACGCCCTGCATGAAGCAAGTGAGGAGCCCAGCTCTGTGGTTCCACAGTGACCTCATACTGCTTGTGGCAAAAACCCTGTTGGGGGTTTACTGAAGCGACTTAGCAGCAGCAGCAGCAGCCAATGGACTTCCCTGGTGGCTCAGACGGTAAAGCATTTGCTTATAATGTGGGAAATCTGGGTTCAACCTCTGGGCTGGGTTCCTTTCTGGAGAAGGAAATGACAACCGACTCCAGTATTCTTGCCTGGAAAAATCCTATGGATGGAGGAGCCTGGTAGGCTACAGTCCATCGGGTCACAAAGAGTTGGACACGATGGAGTGACTTCACTTTCTTTCACTTTCTTTCTTTCATGTCCATTGAGTTGATGATGCCATCCAACCATCCTCTGTAATCCCCTTCTCCTCCCGTCTTCAATCTTTCCTTTATCATGGTTTTTCAAATGAGTCAGTTCTTCACATCAGGTGGCCAAAGTATTGGAGTTTCAGCTTCAGCATCGGTCCTTCCAATGAACACTTAGGACTGATTTGCCTTAACATGGACTGGTTGGATCTCCTTGCAGTCCAAGGGACTCTCAAGAGTCTTCTCCAATACCACAATTCAAAACTATTAATTCTTTGGCACTCAGTTTTCATTATAGTCCAATTCTCCAATGTCTCTGCTTTTTAATATGCTGTCTAGGTTGGTCATAACTTTTCTTCCAAGGATTCTTTTAATTTCATGACTGCAGTCATCATCTGCAGTGATTTTGGAGCCAAAAAATAAAGTCTGTCACTGTTTCCACTGTTTCCCATCTATTTGCCATGAAGTGATGGGCCCAGATGCCATGATCTTAGTTTTCCTGAATGTTGAGCTTTAAACCAGCTTTTTCACTCTCCTCTTTCACTTTCATCAAGTGGCTTTTTAGTCCCTTTTCACTTTCTGACATAAAGGTTGTGTTATCTGCATATCTGAGTTTATTGATATTTCTCCTGGCAATCTTGATTCCAGCTTGTGTTTCTTCCAGCCCAGCATTTCTCATGATGTACTCTGCATAGAATTTAAATAAACAGGGTGACAATATACAGCCTTGACGCATCCTTTCCCTATTTGGAACCTGTCTGTTGTTCCGTGTCCAGTTCTAACTGTTGCTTCCTGACCTGCATACAGATTTCTCAAGAGGCAGGTCAGGTGGTCTGGTATTCCCATCTCTCTCAGGATTTTCCACAGTTGATTGTGATCCACACAGGCAAAGGCTTTCGCATAGTCAATAAAGCAGAAATAGATGTTTTTCTGGAACTCTCTTGCTTTTTTGATGATCTAGTGGATGTTGGCTATTTGATCTATGGTTCCTCTGTCTTTTCTAAATCCAGTTTGAACATCTGGAAGTTCACAGTTAACGTACAGTTGAAGCTTAGTTTGAAGAATTTTGAGCATTACTTTACTAGTGTGTGAAATGGGTACAACTGTGCAGTAGTTTGAGTATTCTTTGGCATTGTCTTTCTTTGGGATTGGAATGAAAACTGACCTTTTCCAGTCCTGTGGTTACTCCTGAGTTTTCCAAATTCACTGGCATATTGAGTGCAGCACTTTTACAGCATAGATTATGAGTGATACTAGGTAGACAGATATAGATACAAATACAATGTTGGTAAAAAAAATTAACAGATTGATAAAGCAAAAATGTAAATATACACATAGACATAGGTTCTGATGCTAGGGATATTAGTTATGACAAGAAATAAAGTGTTAATTAAATTTAAAACTTTGCAACATATTCCATCAGTTAATTAACTTCATATGTCGTTGTTTATGAAAGTGCATTTTTGGTTGCTACCTGTCCACAGGTATGCTTTTCTAGATCTAGAATATGGTCTCAAATTGGATGAATGTTGATTAAAAGAATATGTTTACATTGTGCCTCCTTTAGATACTAGGTAGGGACTTCCCTGGTGTTCCTATTGTTAAGAATCCACCTTCTAACACAGGGAACATCTGTTTGATTTGATCCCTAATGAGGGAACTAAAATCTCACATGCTGCAGGGCAACTAAGCTGGCGTGTCACAACTGGAAAGCCCAGGTGCTACAGCTACAAAGCCCACATGCTCTGCAGCCTGCATACCACAGCTAGAGAGCAGCCCACGCACTGCAAGGAAGAGCCCATGTGCGGCAACTAAGACCTGATGCAGCCATAAAATAAATACATAGACACACACAGGCAAAAACTTTCATGTATATTCAAAGTGACTGTTAACAAAAAACAAACAAACAAACAAAGAATACTGGGCAATAGGCACTTTATTGACTCACTAATAAAGTAACTTGTGAAGATAAATGTAAAAATCTCACCATACATTAATAGTTTTCTTAGATTATGGCTATATCATATGGAAGAAATGGAGACCTTTAAATGAATGACAGCACCCTATGATCCACAGGCTTGTAAAAGCACAGATTAACTTTTTTTTTTTCTAAAATGATGAAAATACATAAAAATTCCAACACTTCATTTCTTTCTTTGGTGGTGGTGTTTTTGTTGCTAAGTCATGTCTGACTCTCACGAGTCCATGGACTGTAACCTGCCAGGCTCCTTTGTCCATGACTTCTCCAGGCAAGAATACTGGAGTGGATTGACATTTCCTTCTCCAGGGGATCTTCCCGAACCAGGAATTAAATCCAGATCTTCTGCATTGCAGGCAGATTCTTTGCCAATTGAGCTGTAAGGGAAGGCCCTCATTTATTCCTCTGGGATACTGCTATTTGACCTAAATCTTTCAGCAAAGACTGAGACAGTAAGTTTACCTCTAACTTATGGCTAACTTATGGAGGGAACACTCCTAACATTCCACCTTCAGGATCCCTTCCTTCCTTGTGGCAGACATCTAGAGTCTTCATCTAGCTGTTTTCAAACCAGTTTACAGGTATGACGAGCACCCAAGGGAATGAGTGCTCGACTCTAAGACACATTTTGTCATGATGGCTTTGGAGTGACACAGCTGTTTCCATGTCTTTTCTTATTAATTCTCTGAATGAAATGAAGTCACTTTCTAGTAGTTTCTCGTAGAGTGATTCCGAGCTGTCAAATCAGGTTTTGAAGATTCTTCACCACGTGTGTGTGGTAAACTAAAGAAATTGGCCTCCCAAAGTATATTTACTTCCTAATCCATGAAATCTGTGACTATCACCCAGGATGGCTAAAGGGTAAATATTAGCTTAAATGTGAAAAATTGTAATAAAAATCTCGAGAGGTAAAGCTTATCCTGGATTACCTTACAAGCACAGGTGTCCTTGTAAGAGAGAAGCACAGGTCAGTTTCAGGTAGACACACACCGCTGTGGAGATGAAGGTAATATTTGGAATGATACCGCCACAAGCTAGAGCCTGTAGTCACCAGGGGCTATAAGATGTGAGGAGGATTCTTCTTTGGAACCTCTGGAGGGAGTGCCGCCCTACAGACACCCTGATTTCAGACTCTTAGCCTTCATAACTGTGATGCATCCCCTTTCTTTGTTTAGTTACAAAATATGTGGTAATTTGTTGGTGTAGCCACAAGAAGGTAAGACAATGTGATAAAATATAAACTTGCGGGTCATCTTTACTCCTTAACGTCATGTGACTTTGAGTAATTTCTTATTGTATTAGTTTCCACATCTATAAAAACCAATGCAAAACACTTTTCCATCTCATGAGATGGTTGTGAAGGCTTCAAAAAACAAAGCACCATATTAAGAAAGAAAACATAGTGACTGGCGTAAAATCAGGATGTCATTAAATATTAAGAAATGTAAAGAATAATACTGGAAACTCCTTACAGTTTGTTCTCCATCAGTTCCATAGCAGAATAAACCACTGGCTGAAATGTAATCCTTTCCAGAGATTTATTTAACTATTTAAACTGGTCGCTACCGGGGGTAATTTGCTCCACTGTGTTTTTTTGTCAGTTGAAAGAAATGATATTCCAAAAGGCTTCCTAAGCTGAAGAAGACAAGGCCCAAAGTGTTAGTAGTCCAGTGATGTAGAGGAGAAGTTCCCTTCAAGCTCTCTAACTGTAAGAGGAGAGATATTTCAAGGAAAAATATCCTGTGACATATTTTGGGCCCTCCTTTCCCCAACTATTGAAAATATTGTAGTTATTGTAGAAGATATTGCACTAGCTGTAATAAAGAATACATGAATTGCATCTCATGTGTGCTATGATGCATCCATTTTTTTTTTTACACGAATACACACACAGGCATTCCCTAATCTCCCAGGCCTTGAAGAATGGACCAGTTGATAATAGTCAATGTACTTCTTGAAAGGAAGACAGTGGATTTTCCCCGTGTCAAATTGCTATGTGAGAAATAACTTCCAAGTGAAATTGCATTCTACTTCTACACTAAGAAAAGTAGCTCTCATGAAGTCTTTAGACACTAGACATAGATGTTGAAGATCCAAATAGAATTCTGGTTTTTTGACTGAGATTTGGCTCACCAAATCCCATCCCAAGATTGTCCCTTGCCCATATTCACTGTAGAAGCTGGAAAAGCTACACATTCACTGTGGCCCAGTGATATAATTTTATGAATATTTATGTAAGCTTCCTGTGCTGACATTGTTTTGTTGCTTTCTTTCCCTGCTTTCTGTTCCAAATTTATGGATGTTATATATGGAATTGGACAGCCATCTTATGAATGACAACTTGGAAACATGAGGCGAATATGTTCATGTGCTCAAATATGCACACATATACATGCACACACAAATATTTCAGCAGAACCTCTGGTTTGTACTATGAGCTGCTGAACCATGAATTTCAGCTAACTGCAATATTCAACCTTCTATGTTGTTTTTATTATTATTTCCTGTTAATGCATTCTTAACTGATATATCACAGGAGGTTAGGACCTGAGGGAATGTCCATAATTTGCAAAGAACCTATTCAAAGTATATGAAAATACTAAAGGCATGCTTCTAACCTCAAGGATCTCATGTTTAAGGTGGGTTTAAATCATTCCTGTGTGAAACAGTTACATTTGATGATTACTTTATTGATATCTCAAGGCACAAGGCCAGCGTACAGGAATGAGAAGATAGAAAATTGAAGAACTCAAAGCCTCACACATAAGGCAGTGTTTCTATTGCATCTTAAATGAAGATCTCAGGTGTATCAGCAGAGATCAGCTACTCCTGATATAGGAAACTAAGTACTAACACAAGAATGACATGTTCTGGTAATTATATACTTAATTATATTACTTAACTATGGTGCTCTTTAGAAAGCAGGACAAATTATAACAGTTAAACTGGATAGCTCACCAAGGGCCACATCAGAAAAGTATAAACAGTAGGCAAAATTATTGATAATTTATCAAACTATACTAAAAAGCTACAATAATCAAGACAATATGGTCCTGGCACACACACACACACACACACACACACACACACAAAAGGACACACAGATCATTGTAACAGAATAAGAATGCCCAGAAATGAACCCACACTTATGTGGGCAATTAATCTACAATAAAGAAGGTAACAGTGTACAATGGGGAAGTGATAGCTTCTTCAATAAATGATGTTGGGACAACTGGACAGCTACATCCAAAATAATCACACTGGACTATTCTCTATGCCATACATAAATATAAGTTTAAAATGGATTAAAGACTTCAATGTAAGAACCCAAACTATGAAACTTCTAGAAGGAAACATAGTGCACTCTTTGACTTTGGTCTTAGTAATATTTTTTAGTCTGTCTCCTTAGGTAAGGGGTGGGGGAGCAAAAATAAACAAATGGAACTATATCAAGCTAGCACAGAGAAGAAAACTATTAACAAAATGAGAAGATCACCTGCTAAATGGGGGAAGAGATTTGTAAATGGTCTATTTGATAAGGGACAGTGTATCCAAATTTGATAAGGGATAGTGATAAGGGATTGTGTATCCAAACTACACAATGAACTAATACAACTCAACATCAAAAACAGAAACAAAACACTAACCAATTTTAAAAATTGGCAGAGGATCTGAATAGACATTCTTCCAAAAAAGAAAAACAGATGGCAAACAGGCTCTTGAAAAAATGCTCAACATCATCAGAGAAATGCAAATCGAAACCACCATGAAATATCACCTCACACTGGACAGAATGGCAAGAAGAAGAAATAGCAAGTGTTGGTGAGGATGCAGAGAAAAAGAAACTCTCATGTACTGTTGGTGGGAATGTAAATTGGTGAAACCACTATGGAAATACAGTATATTTTTCTGTTCCACAAAAACTTAATAAAAAGATTCTACAAAACTTAAAAAAGAGCTACTGTATGATCCAGAAATTCCACACCTGGGTATTTATCCAAAAAAAAGGCACTAATTAGAAAAGATATGCATACCCTTATGTTCACCGCAACATTATTTACAATAGCCAAGATATGAAAGAACCTCACTGCCCATCAACAGATGAATGAATAAAAAAGATGTAGTATACATATATGCATTATATATATATACACACACAATGGAATATTAGTTATGATAAAGAATGAAATCTTTCCACTTGCAACAACATGGATGGACCTAGAGGGTATTATGCTATGTGAAATAAGACAAAGACAAATAATGCATGGTTTCATTTATATGTGAAATCTAAAAAAATAAATGAACAACAACAACAAAAGCTGGAATCATAGATACAGAGAACAAAAAGGGAGGGAAAGAGGAAAGAAATAGGTGAGGGAAGCAGGAAAGAAATAGGTGAGGGAGATTTAAAGGAACAAACTTCAAGTTGCAAAATAAATGTCAAGGAAATCAAATGTACAGCATTCACAGTATAATAAATAACTATGTAGTATCTTTGAATGATGACAGATGGTAATTAGATATATCACGATGATCACTTTGAAGTGCAAAGAAATATAAAGACACTATATTGTATGACAGGAATTAACACAGTGTTGTGGGTCAATCATAATTCAAAAAGGAAAAAAGCAAACTCATAGAAAAAAAGCCCAGATTTGTGGTAGGCAGAGGTGAGGGATGGGACAAGGGGGAATTGGATGAAGGTGGTTAAAAGATAGAAACTCCCAGTTATAAGGAAATAAGTACTAGGAATATAATGTACAATATGATAAATATAATTAACATGATTGTATATTATATATGAAAGAGTAAATCCTAAGAGTTCTCGTCACAAGGAAAAATATCTATGTCTTTAAATTTCTGTCTATATGAGATGACTGATGTTCACTAAACTTATTCTGCTCATTGCTTCATGATGCACATAGGTCAAATCATTATGCTATACACCTTAAACTTATACAATGCTGTGTGTCAATTACATTAAAACAGGAAGAAGAAAGGAGTGTAAACAATAAGCAAAAATGCTGAGAATTTCTCTTGTGAGCCATGAGCAACTACTGAAAATTTCAAAGTAACTAGTCAAATAGTCATGTTTTACTGTTTGAACAAAGGTGTCAAGAACTCAGCTAAAAGAATACTACAGAGGCTTAGATAAGTCAAGCAGCAATAGAGTTTCAGTGTAGTATTCCAATTTTACTAATTACAGTGAATACTCAGATTTTAATTTCCTGAGTTCATATCCTATCTCTGTCATCTATGAGCTGTGTGACAAAGCAAATAAGCTCTGTATGCTTCAACTATTCATGTGTGAATTTAGAGTAATAATTACATTTCATACAATCGTTATGAGGATTAAATGAATCTGTACTGATAAAACATTTATAATAATATTTGACAGAAAATAAGCATTATGTAAACTTGATAAATAGGAAATCAGGTATGGAAATAATTCATTTTTATAAGGAGTAGGTGTCAAAAGTGTTTTAAAGTTTCCTTATAGGGAGCCAACTGATTTTCCTCTCAATCCTTTAGCAAATAAATCTTCTCATTTAAGAATAAAATTTTATTTTTCAAGAACTTGACTATTCTGCTAATTCTGTGGCAAAATAAAAAATGATTTTAAAAATTCTTAGTTTTCTAGTATATGAAATTAATAGGTCATT
>SJYC01027966.1:0-17116 GCA_006408675.1 Madoqua kirkii | reverse complement strand
TTAACTACTTCCATCAGAAGCTTAGTAGTAGGCTTATTATTCAACCCTGACCTTTACTTAGATATAAAGTATTTTTCTCATTTTCTGTTTTTTGTTTTGTTTTATCTTTTTCAAACTAACAGATGACATGAAGCTTGGATAGAGAATACAGTAACTAAAACAACTATATTCCAAAATGCTGGGATTATATACCTCAACTAGGAAGATAAAATTTAGGAAAATAATCTTGAGTTTTCATGAATTTGGGCTCAGAGTCCAATGACAAGGGCACAAGGTAAGATTAGATTTTTTTTTCAATCTTACCACTATTCATTAAAACTGATCATTTAAACATATTGAACTTTTCTAGATCCTTAAATTCTGAGTTCTGATATGAAGTTCTGAGACAGAGTGATCTAGTCCTGAGGTCATTTCTAAATTTAATAAAAATGTTATGATCTAGAAATGAATGGTCTGACTCACTGTATACCTAAGTGACCTCAGTATATTGGAAAACAAGTTGGGATAAGTTTCTTCTATTTATGAGAGAAATTTAACAAAGGGAAATGATAAGAACCAGGTGAAGTATTAATATTTGAGTATGGAATTCTATAAAAATTTCCTAGACACGTCTAACAATAATATATATGTGCATTTACATGCACACACAGGTACACACACACACACATATACACACGTTCATACATACACACATACATACACATCCATTTCTTTTTCAAGTTATACAGGAGATATTTAAGGTAGAAAATTTTAATTATATTCTTACTTGCTCCAAAATTTCTGACCTGAAAGATTTGCACTACTAAAGTTGTAAGCCATAGGTATGCAGCATATATCAAAATGCCTGGGATTCTCTCTGGTGGTTTCCTGACTAGGGTGAGTTTGACAGACTGCATTGTTACAGTTGTCATGATATACACAAGAAATACTCTGTGTGGGATCATCAGGGGTCATGGCATTTGTAATCTTCAGAAGAGGCAAGAAAAAAGAAATCTCACGTTTTGAAAACTGTCAAAGAAAGGCAGCATTGAGAATAATACCTAGGGGAATATAGGACTTTTGAAGAATTTTGAAGGCAATTTAGAAAATGCTATTCAGAAATTACACTAGCACGTGCATATATTTACTTTTAACTCTACTTTTACTTTGTAAGGCAATGCTTACTTGCATTAGATGGTACTTCTATGTTTATAGAGAACCAAGAAAAATTCGCATGGTCATGAGAATAAAGAATTAGATGAAGTTTTGGATATATTTATGTGTAAATACCAAGCTAACCTGAACTAATAGGATGACATTGTTCTTTTTTCCTAGGAAACGTATAAAAAATGTTTTTAATTCCAAATATTTCAAAGTGTGTATTTTGGAAACAGAGAATGAGAATCATTTTTTCAGCTCAAGCTCCCCCCCACAGAGTTACCCAAGTTAGTTCCTAACACAAACAAATATAATTATGCTACTTTTCTTTCTACTCCCAGCTGTGTATGAAATTAAGTCTAACCTGCTATGTGCAGCCATCTCAAGGTGACCTAACTTGCTTCTGCAGCACCTTATTTGGTATCCTTCCTCCTTATCTCCTTACAACTTGTGACCAAGCTGAGCCTCTGTTTTTTAAGCACTTTGATTTTTAATGTGTTGTTTCTCTGGAGAATAGTGGTTCTTAATTGAGGACAATTGTGCACCGCCCCCCACCCCACGCCGACCTCAGAACATTTAGCAGTGGCTGAAGACATTGTTGATTGTCCTGACCAGGTAGCTACTATTGGCATCTAGTGAGCAGAGGCCAGAGATGCTGTTAATATACTACAGTGCACTGAAGCGCTGTCCTCCTTCTGCCCCCTCAACAAGACTTATTTTCCAAAATATCAGTGGTACTGAGATTCAGAAACACGGATGCTGAATAATGTATCCGCCTTCTATACCCGGTGAAATTCTCTTCATTTTTTATCTTTCATATCAGCTCTAATGTTATTTTCTCCATGAAAACGCTTTGAATTTCCTTGACTCCATTTATGCTTCAAAAAGTCTTTATCTCTTGTATCACACATGTGATGTTGTACTGAAATTACTTAACACATGCCTCTCTAGACTGAATTGTTTAAGGACAAGACTTAAGCTTTATTTCAGTGCTCAAAACCAGTCTGTCATATGGAGGGAACTCAAACGGTATCAGTTATTAAAACACAAATGACACCTGATAAGGCCTTATTCATAGTAGGTACTTACCTTTTTGCCTACTGTTATTTGATAGTCTTACACTTTATGATGATTTGCCTCATTTCTAAAATAGATAAAAGAACCTATGTTAATAGGTGAATAAATTAGTTAATATATGCAAATCATTTCAGCAAATAGCTTCCATAGACTAAGCACTGCATAAATGTTAGTTTTTATTTTAAGATATTGCTTATCCCTAATGTTTGTGATTTTACTATAGTTTTTTATACAGTAAAACTAGCTATAAAATTTAGAATCAAAAAATCATATTCTTATCTGTGACTTAAAGTGTCAATCAATCACTCCCCAAATATTTGCATGTAATATTTACCTACCCTTCTCAGGAAAGTATCTATTTATAAATAGAAGCAATGTTTTATTATTTTCAGCCTCAAATATCCTATTTACATATATATGACAAATCCATTTTTATAAGGAAAAAGAACTATACTTGTGTCTTTATATTCAAATCTCAAATATTAGGATCTTCGTATGTTAATGATACAGTTATAGTCTAAGGTAAATATTTTGCTTTTCTACATTTATGGTATCAAGCATTGGGTTTAAGGCTATTGAACATCCTGGACTTATCTACCACTGTATAAATATAAATTGGGACTTGCATTCATTTTTCAGTTAATTTTGAAAGAAATATATTTGGAGTCTACTCTCATCTCAGCCCAAATAAAACCATTAAATTTTCCTCTTTAGTAGCTGCTGGGTGTGGTGTAGAAATAAGGTCATGCATATCAGTCTATCCATAAATATTTAAGGCCATGTGATTAGGTGTGATTATAATAATGGGCTCTAGATGGTTGGGTAAAGTTTCAAGATCTGACATTAGTTTCTTGAACTAATGGCTTGTGACATAAGGATAGGGACTCTTTAAATGAGTTCATTTCTAGCAGTCATTTCAGCATCTCAAAAGCCCCCAACCTTATCAGAATTGTGAATTACCTGAATCTGAAAACATTAGGCAAAAATGTAATAACCACCCTCTAGAGATGACTGCTTCTTCCTGGTTCAGTTATTAGAAAAGAAAATCAAACAGGTGAATCAAGTGAATAAAAGAGATAATCAAATTCAATGTGTCAGTAAACTCTCAAATCTATTCTTATGTTATCATAATTGCATTACCCAGACTCTCTATGTGAGTAACTGAGCAGAAATTCTCCTGTCTTCAATTCTGTTATCTAACACAAGAAAGCAAAATAAGGAGAAACAAAGTGAAAGATAAATAGAAAAATAATTAGTGATATTTCTTCCAAAAGTTTTAGCAGATAGGATATGGGATAGAAAAATCTGAACTGATAAACAGGTTTGTCATGAAACCCTCTTTTAAAAAAAATTAATTCTTTATCTATGGCTCTAGCTCTTTCTATCTTTTGTTTAACATATATGTGTATGTATATATGGAACATATATGCATGTTAATATATGTGTTTAATATGTGTGTATACATGGATTCACACATGTATATGTACCTTACATATATTTTTTTAGTAAATAAATCATATTATATACTATCTGTGTGTGTGTGTGTGTTAGTCGCTCAGTCATGTCCAACTCTTTGTGACTCCAACTCTTTGTGACTCTGTAGCCTGCCAGACTCTTCTGTCCATGGAATTCTCCAAGCAGGAATACTTGAGTGAGTTGCTGTTCTCTTCTCCAGATCTTCCTGATCCAGTTTTCCTAATCCAGGGATCCAGCGTGGGTCTCCTGCATTGCAGGTGGGTTCATTACCCTCTGAGCCACCAGGAAAGTTTATAGACTAATACATATAGTATATTCAATGGGCCGGGAAGATTTTTTAGTAAATAAATCATATTATATACTATCTGTGTGTGTGTGTGTTAGTCGCTCAGTCATGTCCAACTCTTTGTGACTCCAACTCTTTGTGACTCTGTAGCCTGCCAGACTCTTCTGTCCATGGAATTCTCCAAGCAGGAATACTTGAGTGAGTTGCTGTTCTCTTCTCCAGATCTTCCTGATCCAGTTTTCCTAATCCAGGGATCCAGCGTGGGTCTCCTGCATTGCAGGTGGGTTCATTACCCTCTGAGCCACCAGGAAAGTTTATAGACTAATACATATAGTATATTCAATGGGCCGGGAAGATTCCCTGGAGAAGGAAATGGCAACTCACTCCAGTATTCTTGCTTGGAGAATCCCATGGACAGAGGAGCCTGGCAGGCTGCAGTCCATGGGGTCGCAAGAGTCGGACACAATTTAGCAACTAAACCACAACCAATATATTCTAACATATTGTATTAGCATATAAATCATATATTAAACATATATATATATAATAGTCTTACCAATGTGAGTGTACACGTATATATACATGTATACACACATGTATGCCTATGTGTGTATATGCACACATGCACTTACCTTGATAAGGCTATTATCCTTTGCTAACTCTCAGTGTAGGTGTAGGATTCACTAAGAAATCAGAAATAATTTATGTTCTCCAGAAGTCAGATAAATATATTTAATAGACATCTGTTGATTCTATCTTCCAGCATCATTCTTCTGATGGTAATCACAGCCTGATTTTGCTTACACACACACACACACACACACACACACACACACACACACACACAAAATCTCTTTTTATATCTACCACAATCATTATATTCCATTCCTTAATAAGAGTACTTGCTTGGGTGATGGGCACATGGAGTCTGCTCAGTCTAAAGATTTGTGCTAAAATAATCAAAAAATGGAGTTCGTTTTCTGCAGAGTGTTTAGTTAGTAAGATATAAACCTGAAACCTCCAGAGTGGAAGTCAAATCCGAAGTGAAAGTCCATCTGTGAATAATCATGGCATAGAGAAAACCAGAGATGATACATAGAGATGTATTTCTGTGAATATATATATTGACAAGTACTTTTTTATCATTTGAGTTACAGTATTAGCTAGGATCATGCTTGGCTGCAAGTAACAGAAAAGAAAAAAATTTCTGTTTTTATTTCCTCAAGCAATAAGAAGTGTGTAGACAGGCAGCTCAGGAGCAGTGGTATAGGGGCCTATTGTGATCAGCGTTGCACACTCCTCTCTTCCTGACTTATCACTCTTTGCATGGATTTATCAACCTCATGATCACAAGGTGGCTCCTGCTCATACTCATTTTCCTCTCTCATAAGTACCTGGATCATATTTCAGGCAAGAAGAAGCAGGGAAAGATGAAGGCAAAAGGTATGTTCACACTCATCAAACTGACACTGCACAAAATCTGGGTCCTGTTAGTAGGAGGAAGAGGAGTCATATATTCAGTATACAGATACCATCAATTTCTACAACTTGAGATTCAAAAAATAATAATTCAATACATAAAAATTATCTGCTTTATAACATGTGCTTCATATTAGATATGTGCTAAAGGGCTATCGAAGTATAAAGGAGAGAGAGGATAGAATTGGAATACATTCACAGAGGAAATAACACACGAGCTGAACATTAGAGGACAGGAAAGTGTTAACCTTGAGGAGAAATAGGAAAGATACTATATTATATACAAAACAAGCATCATCTGGGAAGTTATTGAGGCAGGAATGGAAATGACATTCAAAGAATAACTAGATAACTTGGAAGCGTTGGTGCAAAATTTACTTGGGGAGAAATGTAACAAGTAAATACTTATTTTGATATTATCCTGAAGCGTGAAGGTGGCAGTGGGAACAAGTCAGAGGAACAGGTCAGTATGTTCTTACTACTACATAACTGTGGATGGCCCCATCAGGACTGCCTCTGACTCATGACTTGGGACCCAAGAAAGAAATGGAAGGAAAATGGAACCCGCTTGGGCATGGAACAGTTGTCCCTTGGTATAGCTGGTGACTGCTTCCAGGATCCCTCTGCCTCCTGCCATGTTCTTGGCAGACAGCAAAACCTACAGATGCATAAGTCCCTTACTTAGCATTCTGTACCCATGGGTTTGAATTCACAGACCAAGGAGGGTAATGATTCTACCCTGTGGAACCTGAATTGGAACCATCTCCTAAATGAACCCAGAGGATAGAGCTTCAAGCAGATATCCTCAAGCCTTGAAATTAAATAGAATTTGCCCTGCTAGGTTTCAAGCTAATGCAAATACAGTTTGAAATAATCTTCCCTTCACCACCAGTTTTGTATTGATAGAGGATGGCATCACCTTTGAGCCCACTTACATGTGTATCATATACCTTAGAGGAATGAAATCACCAAAGTGCTGCCAAAATTAATAAGTGAATTCAGTAACCAGGGATTTAAAGAGTGTAGAAGATATGGCAAGTCTTCCATGGAAATCAGTTGATAAAGGTTAGTCATTTAAGTGGGCGTCTCCTGTGGCTCAGCGATAAAGAGTCTGCCTGCAACACAGCAGACACAGGAGATATGAGTTCAATTCCTGGGATGGGAAGATCCCCTGGAAGAGGGCATGTCAACCCACTCAAGCATGCTTGCTGCAGAATTCCATGGGCAAAGAAGCCTAGTGGGCTACACTCCATGGGGTTGCCATGCGTTGGACATGACTGACGCGACTTGGCACGCACGCATTTGAGAAGCAAATCCTGTGATTCAGAATGAAGCTCTTGAAGCGAGCCCTTTGTAGATGGTGAGGTGTATAGTAAGCATTTAACAAAAAGATGCATCAGTTTCCTTAATTCTAGAACCATTCCCTTTCACACTGGTGAAAGAGTGATGCCAGTTTCATAGGAGAAAAGGAACTAGAGGTAATCTTCAGAAACCACTGAAGAGGCTTTATACTCCTTCATATCAATGACTAGTAGAATAAAATATGCAAGCTTCTTTTTAGAGCATGGACTAATTACTCACAACTTCGTAAAAAACTATTTTCATAAATTACAATTTAATTTTATTTTACATTGTTTTAGTTCAAATTGCTCATGATAGATGCTATTAATACTTCACTGTTACAGTGGAATATTAAATTCTGTGTATTACAGTGTTAAATTCTGATTTCAAGGATGGAGGAAGTATATCATTCAGTATCCTCCATGAAGATAACTTTTTCTGGAATATATTTCATGTTACAGAGGCAACTACTGCACATTCGGTTTATTTGTAGTATTTTCAAAGCCCAAATGTTCTAGTTTTAAGTATGCTTTCAGTAAGCTACATTTTGTGAATTCTACATCTCACTCATGATAGATGCTATTAATACTTCACTGTTACAGTGGAATATTAAATTCTGTGTATTACAGTGTTAAATTCTGATTTCAAGGATGGAGGAAGTATATCATTCAGTATCCTCCATGAAGATAACTTTTTCTGGAATATATTTCATGTTACAGAGGCAACTACTGCACATTCGGTTTATTTGTAGTATTTTCAAAGCCCAAATGTTCTAGTTTTAAGTATGCTTTCAGTAAGCTACATTTTGTGAATTCTACATCTCACCACAAATACAAACACCTTTCACAGAGAAAGATCGCTTAATGCTTGGATAATTCATATTTTTACAGATACATGAAAGTATAATACTTATTTAAAGTGTGATCAAACCTCACAATAAGATATTATTAAAATAAATAGTAAGTCTTTATGAACTATAAATCGATATGCATAATGCAAAGAATACATATGTGTTGGCCATGAGAATACATGGATGGCTTTGAACTAAACTAACTGGTAGGTTTAGAGGTACTTCTTTTTCTTTACTAGTATTTTTGGATTTATATTGCTGTCATATAATTATGGTGGCTTATGTAAGAAAAATAATATCAGCTTTTTTGTGTTTGTTATACAGAACTGTGGTTTTTTTGTTGTTGATGTAAGCATTTTCTAGAATTTGATTTGTCTTGTTCAGTTCCCAGTGTGAGTGTATAGAACTGTTATTATCTGTTTGTAGATCTAGGCTAGGTTCAAAATTATTGACAAGTGTAAAACATTTTATACTCTGGAAGATTATTTTTGAAATTTCAATTTGTCAAAATCAATTACCTTTATCCATGTATAACTGCATAAAGAAACTATTTCTAGCTGTATATTTGCTTAGTGTATACACAGCTTTATCTAATCAATAGAAATATACACTTCTAAGTGGAATAACAAAAGAAGAAAAGGAAAAATATTAGGTCACTAGATGGTGCCATGATGTTATTTTTTACTTTATTGCCAGGGATCCTGGAAAGATATCACAATTATTTTTAAGAGGCACAATTTCAAGTAGCATTCAAAGCAAAAAGTAAACTTAATGCTTACTTATAACATGGACATTTTAGAGAGAAATGTTATCAACCAAATAAAGAAAGAGGAAAGAATTACACTAAACATACTGAATTAAAATGGATTAAAGTACTCCAATAAGCACTGTGGACAAATTTTCATAGTATTAAGCTAGACTAGTTTAATGTGAAGAAATTTTATACTGAATTTTTAGACTGAGTTTAATAGTTGTTCCTAAAACCAGTTGTAATTACTACCTCATATGTAAATACACACATAGAAAATAACACTCTTTCCTAGACTACTCATCAAAGTCAAAATTCCTTGCAGTTTTTAAAATAAGCATAATTTTCTTTTTACATTAGTTGTATTTAAGGACTTCTGTTTAATCAGGGGTTTCTTTGATAGATGAACCTGGGTCCTGTGTCTTTTGTTGTTGTTGTTATTATTAAGCAAAAACAATCTTGGTTAGACTATTTCCTGATTGATTGACATTTTCTCCATATGGTTGATATTACAAAGAAACTACAACTGGAGTGGCAGTTTTTCAAACAAACATATTTCACCAATAAGGACTTCTGTTTAATCAGGGGTTTCTTTGATAGATGAACCTGGGTCCTGTGTCTTTTGTTGTTGTTGTTATTATTAAGCAAAAACAATCTTGGTTAGACTATTTCCTGATTGATTGACATTTTCTCCATATGGTTGATATTACAAAGAAACTACAACTGGAGTGGCAGTTTTTCAAACAAACATATTTCACCACACCTGAAACAAATCAAGAATAACATTCTTGTCTTTGGAAATGTCAGAACTTGTTGCCAGAGTTATAGGTAAAAACACTGCTTGGAGAACGGAAGAAGCCTGAGAGAGGCTCATTTGCATTTCTAAACTTCCCCACTGGCATAATTACTCCACGGAGAGAAAGGGAATTTCTCCCGCTTGAATCCTCAACCACCATTCACATGCACAATGTTCGAGGGATCTAGCAATTTTAGGTACTTTGTAGATTTAATGGTGGAGGAGAGGAGAAAGACTTAAGCCTCAAAATGCTTCTTTATTTCTCTCATTACTGGAAACAGTTTAACAGTGAACTTCCAGATCTTCCTTTTAACAGAGTTTGCTCTTTTCCACATTATTATTCAACATGAAAACTGATTTTTTTTTTAACCCAGATAGAACAACAAGGAATCTTTCAAAAAAAGGTGCAGGTTTTAGTGTCAGATAGATTTAGATCTACCTTTGATAACAAAATTCAGTGTTCCCCAAACACTGATCTGTGATGTTTCTGAAGATAAGTCAACTTCTTGTAGGAAGAATTTGTTTAATGTTACCAAGAGCACCTTATCTAACTGCCACAGTGCAAGTGATGGATTTTGGATTGAAAGCAGGGAACAAACAAAGAGGATAAGGTTGTTCCTCAGGAATATTTCTTGTTTTTTTAGACAAGATGACTGCTTTACTCACTTATATTTAAATTATTACTCCACCCCAAAGTTGACAAATTAATATCTAATAATACACTGTTGCATGGGAAGAGTTTATAGCTCTGCTGCAACCTTATTTGGGGGATAGGCTTCATTGATATGATTACAGTAAGGTTGGGCTTGTCTCTGGTTTAGGTGAAAATGTAGTTAACAGATTATTCATACTGCTGGTTGATACTCTATCTTACAGCATGTTTGCCAAGGAAAGTTAGCTTGTAACAACCTTTTTCTTCCTTGCTGGCTATTAATGATACTTGACACTGCTTTTCTTTAACAGGCTGCATACAATTAAACATAGTTTGACATTTTGGTGTTGGCTAAAATGGTATACTGATAGTGAAGTGAAAGTCGCTCAGTCATGTCCCACTCTTTGTGACCCCATGGACTATAGTCCATGAAATTCTCTAGTTCAGAATATTGGAGTGGATAGCCTTTCCCTTCTCCAGGGAATCTTCCTGACCCAGGAATCGAACTGGAGTCTCTTGCATTGCAGGTGGATTTTTTACCATCTGAGCTATCCGGGAAGTCCTAAATGCTGATGGCCTTATCTGAATTCATAAGGGTTTCATTTAATAGGTGCAGGAGCCAAAGAAATAAAATATTCCAAGTTTTTTGCATAAATATTGATCTTAGCCCAGGCTATTGCTTAATTTGGATCTCTTTTATTGAGCTACGGTTTACCCCAAGACTGCAACCTTGCTTTCTTTTGTATTAGCCAAAGTTTCCATTATCAGTGAAACACTATGTCCTAAGCACCCGTGACAATGTTTTACAGGCATTCTCTCCTCTGCCCGCCATTACTGAGTAAAAGGACTATTATTAACCTTACTCTGTGGTTGAGGGCATGGGGGCTGGAAGTGGTTAAATGATTTGCTCAAAGGCATTGTGATAGCACACAATATGGTGAAGAGCCATAACGCTTACTCCTTGGAAGAAAAGTTATGCCCAACCTAGATAGTATATTCAAAAGCAGAGACATTACTTTGTCGACTAAGGTCCATCTAGTCAAGGCTATGGTTTTCCCTGTGGTCATGTATGGATGTGAGAGTTGGACTGTGAAGAAGGCTGAGCACCAAAGAATTGATGCTTTTGAACTGTGGTGTTGGAGAAGACTCTTGAGAGTTCCTTGGACTGCGGGGAGATCCAACCAGTCCATTCTAAAGGAGATCAGCCCTGGGTGATCTTTGGAAGTAATGATGCTAAAGCTGAAATTCCAGGACTTTGGCCACCTCATGCGAAGAGTTGACTCATTGGAAAAGACTCTGATGCTGGGAAGGATTGGAGGCAGGAGGATAAGGGGAGGACCGAGGATGAGATGGCTGGATGGCATCATGGACTCGATGGACGTGAGTCTGAGTAAACTCTGAGAGATGGTGATGAACAGGGAGGCCTGGCGTGCTGTGATTCATGGGGTCACAAAGAGTCGGATACGACTGAGCGACTGAACTGAACTGAGAACCCATGCACCACAGAAGTTTATGTAGGTTTTATGAAGACAGCGTGAAAGAAGTATTAAAACCTTTCTGTGGGGACTTCCCTGGTGGTCCAGTGGTTAGGACTTTCCTAGTCAGGGAGCTAAGATCCCAAGTGCCTTGAGGCCAAACCAAAACATAAAAAGAAACATTATAACAAATTTGATAAAGACTTTAAAGATCATCCATATTAAAAAATAAAACATTCAAAAAAAGTTTTTCTGTGGTCAGAGAAAGCAGTGGTTTTGGTGACATAAAGTAGGTAAAAACCTGAGAATTTCTCTCTCCCATCCAAAAACTGTAATGTGTTTCATCTTAAATAGATTATTATTATCTGTCCAGAGGGCATCTCATTTGGACTATCATGTTGACTTACCCAGCATCCCTTTCTCTGTTTTGTTTTCCTTGTCTCTTTTGCTACCATCTAAAGCCGTCAATTATAGCAGCCCAACCTACTGTGACCAATGGTGGCCAGGGGCTCCAATTAGTCAATCACGTCATCTTGTTAAGAATTCACATCTTGTTCTTTCCTAGTGGTCCAGTGGGTAAGACTCTGGACTCCCAGTGCAGGGAAAGTGGGTTCGATCCATGGTCAGGGAACTAGATCCCACATGCCACTTGAAGATTCCACCTGTAGCAATTAATCATCCCATGTGCCACAACTAAGGCTGGTACAGCCAAATAAATAAATATTAAAAAGAAAAGAATTCACATCTTTATAAGTGTGACCCAAAGACTCAGATCAACTGAGATGAAGGAGCTGGTTATCCTGATGACTGTTCCCTGAGGTCATGTCCATTAGTTCCTGGCACAAGACGCCAAGAGTCTTCATTTCTTAGCCTTCCTGCAATTGTTTGTTTTCCATTGATGCCATGGTTACTTCACATTCTTTATGAACCTAAGCTCTCTTGTCAATAAGGTAAACATAATAATTTAATAAAAGATTCCTGATAGTTGTTTGGGGATTTATTTAAATAATATAAACAAAATGTTGGGCATATTATCTGACATGTAATAATGGCCCACATGTTAGTTAAATTTCCTGCTCCTGAAATCTAACAAAAAACATTTATACCCCTTTAAGCCATCAATATGTCGTAATTTATTCTCCGTCAACACCTGTACTTGAAACATCATTTGATCCTATTGTATTATCTTCCTCGTTCCCTTCAGTATCTCCAGTGTCGCCCTAACACCCTTACTTGATGATGTGTCGTTGATTTAATATAGAGTTTTCCCTTTCTTTTCTAATTTGGTTTTGAACAACAAGGTTATCAAATTCTTGAGAGTGAGAGTATCTTACTTAGTGAGTCCGATAGTTGTGAAAATTGGGTTGCCTTGGAGGGAAAGCAGAGGTAGGGAAAAGTGACTGGGTCGGGGGGAGTATAAAACAGTTTTAAACTACATTGAAATTTGAATTGAAACAGGTTCTGAAAATGTGCCATTTCTGTTTATACAAGGCTCTTTTGAGAAGGATTTAAAGTTACAATATTCAGATTAGTGGCAGACATTCTCTGTACTCACGTTTGCACATGCTGATCAATGAGGCATAAAGATATAATTGGTTTATAGACACATTTGTTGAAATGTATTTACCAAGCTTTTAAACACCACATTTATGTTTTGAGCTTAAATCATCAGCAAATGAATTTCAGCATCAAAAAAAGGGAGTTTCTCTGAGATATTATCTAATTTATCTGTATATTGACATTAAAAGTTCCTACCACTCTGTTTTAAGGAATTCATTTTAAGGCACGCCAAGAAGGAATTAATTAAAGTGCAGTTTGGGAGTAAAATGTCTTTATGGAAAAGTCCAGAGGCCTCTCCTATAGAAATGATCAGTTAAATTGACTAAATCGGTTTTTTAAAGTATTAAATTATCTGTTTATGTTTCTAGGTCTAGTGAAAGTTGTTCCTGCTCACAGCAAGATAGACAGAGACTGAAATTTGGCTGTGGGTTGGGGCATTGTTTTCTGGATATCTTAGTCTTATTTTTCATAAGCCAACTTTCAAAAACTCTGGAGAGATTTATACAGAAAATAATCTATTGAAGATAAGTTCTTCTTACTATTAAGTTTTGGAACCCAAATTCTACACAATATTTGTGCCTCAGCCAAGCTGTATTTTGTAATTAAGGAAAATAAATACAAATAGCAAATGTTGGAGGGGGTCTGGAGAAAAGGGAACTTCCTATACTGTTGGTGGGAATGTAAATTGGTGCAGTCACTATGGAAAGCAGTATATAAATTCCTCAAAACACTAAAAATAAAGTTGCCATATATCCAGCAATCCAACTCCTGGGCATGTATCCAGACATAACTATAATTTAAAAAAACATGTACTCCTATGTTCATTGCAGCACAATTTACAAAACTAAGATATTTAAGCAACCTAAATGTTCATCAACAGATTAATGGATAAAGAAGATGTGGTACACACACACACACACACACACACACACACACACACACTGGAGCATTACTCAGCCATGAAAAAAATAAAATAATGCCATTTACAGTAACATGGAGAGTCTTATACTAAGCAAAGTAAGTCAGAAAGAGAAAGGCAAATGTCATATAATATAACATATCTAAAGTCTAAAATATAATACAAATGAACATATCTATGAAACAAAACCAAACTCACAAATATAGAGAACAGATTTGTGGTTACCAGCAGGGAGCAGTGCATGGAGGGAAAAGGATTGGGGTTTGGGATTAGCAGATGCAAACTATTCTATATAGATTGTATGTAGATTGTAAACAACAAGGTCCTTCTGCATAGCACTGGGAATTATATTCAATATCCTGTGAGAAACCATAATGGAAAATAATACGAAAAAGAATATATGTGTGTGTGTGTATGTATGTATAACTGAATAACTTTGCTGTACAGCATTTATTAACACATTTAACTCTTAAAAATCAACTATTGTTCCTTAAAATTAAAACTGAAATAAAGTAAGGGGGGGGACAACAAATATAAGTTCCTCCCACAGCCATGGAAAGTGTGATGACTTGCAATAGTCTCTTCATATATAATCTCACCATCTTTATCATCACAGCATTTCTCAGGGTGCTACTGCTGGTAGATTGATACAGGTATATGGAATGAATTTCATCTTCTATCCCTATTTAGGGCATTAGTCGAGGAGAGTAACTCTAGAGATGAGATCATCAAATGAAAGTATTTAAACATTTTGTGAAGACTAACTAAAATATATACTTTCCAGGAAAATAAAAGTGTAATAGAAATAGAAAATAAACTTCAAATATAAAAATATATATATTGTATTGATCACTATAACTATTAACATAACATTTTGGATAAAGTTTATAGAGAATTCCCGCTGTTGTGATCTCATCTTATTTAAACCTCATAGCCACTCTTTCATGTTGATATGATCACTGTCTCTTTTGGAAATCAGAGAAATGAACCACAGAGAGACTATTTTTCTTGAGCGCACATAACTTATTATGTAGAGTCCACACTAGACCTTTTGACTCTATCATATACATTGCATTGTAAGAGTAAAAGTCAATCGTGATATGTAAGTGAAGTGAAGTTGCTCAGTCGTGTCTGACTCTTTGCGACCACATGGACTGTTGCCTACCACATTCCTCCGTCCATGGGATTTTCCAGGCAAGAGTAATGGAGTGGGTTGCCATTTGCCTCTCCAGGGGATTTTCCCAACCTAGGGATCAAACCTGGGTCTCTCACATTGGAGGCAGATCTTTTACCATCTGAGCCAAATACACTACTAAATTGACAGCAGGAAATTTCCTTTTATAAGAATTTTACAATGTACCACTCTAAATCTGTCTCCTAATACCCCACGAATCACAGCATGCCAGGCTTCCCTCTCCTTCACCAACTCCCAGAGTTTACCCAAACTCATATCCATCAAATCAGTGATGCCATCCAGCCATCTCATCCTCTGTCATCCCCTTCTTCTCCTGCCTCCAATTCCTCCCAGCATCAGGGTCTTTTCCAATGAGTCAACCCTTCACATCAGGGGGCCAAACTATTGGAGTTTCAGCTTTAGCATCAGTTCTTCCAAAGAACACCCAGGACTGATCTCCTTTAGGATGGACTGGTTGGATCTTCTTGCAGTCCAAGGGACTCTCAAGAGTCTTCTCCAGCACCACAGTTCAAAAGCATCTATTCTTCGGCGCTCAGCTTTCTTCACAGTCCAACTCTCACATCCATACATAACTACTGCAAAAACCATAGCCTTGACTAGATGGACCTTTGTTGGCAAAGTAGTGTCTCTGCTTTGTTGTCTAGGTTGGTCATAACTTTACTTCCAAGGAGTAAGCGTCTTTTAATTTCATGGCTGCAATCACTATCTGTAGTGATCTGGGAGCCCCCAAAAATAAAGTCTGACACTGTTTCCACTGTTTCCCCACCTATTTGCCAAGAAGTGATGAGACCAGATGCCTTGCTTTAAGCCAAATTTTTTACTCTCCTCTTTCACTTTCATCAAGAGGCTTTTTAGTTTCTCTTCACTTTCTGCCATAAGGGTGGTGTCATCTGCATATCAGAGGTTATTGATATTTCTCTCAGCAATCTTGATTCCAGCTTGTGCTTCTTCCAGCCCAGCATTTCTCATGATGTACTCTGCATATACTCGCAAAGAGTCGGACACGACTGAGTGACTGAACTGAAATGATCTGATGAATGAAGATGAGCTCTAGAAGATTATGATATATTAACAATAATAGCAAAATCTTAAATTATACTTTCATTTGCCAAGCCTGGTACCAAACCACTTCTGTTGTTTCCATGATTTCATCCATGTAAATGATCTTTCATAACTAATGGTTGACATGCAAATTGTTTGGTTCTTTAACATTCAAATTCAGATAGTATGTACCAATAGTAAAAATGCTACTCAGATGTTAAAACATGACATATGCTGAAATAGATGCTATACATGATATGAAATTAAATAAAAATGACAAAAATAATATTTGGATTATATTTTAGATGAGGTGAAAAGGAAGAATTTAGAATTCATTAAGGCAGTGATGTTTATAAGTGATCACAGTAATACATTTCTTAAAGAACAAATTAAAGCATCTTAAGTGAACCATCAAAGGAACTTTAAATGACTGACAAAAATCCATTTAAATAATGAGAAGACAACACTGCATCAACCTATGCATTTGGGACATTAGGGAAAACCTCTCTGAGGAGATGATATTTCTGCTGAGAAGGAGCCAGTCATTTTTAGACCTGGGAGAAGTGTTTTCTAAGCAAAGGAAATAGTAAGTACTCAAGGCATAATAGATAATCTATTCAGAAAGAAAGAAGACCAGTGTGGCTGGTCTTCTCAGCAAGACCAGTAAGAAACTCAGTAAGAACACTTGTATAAATAGCTGAAGATAAACAACCTATGGGGACTTGGCAGAAAGGGTAAGAGGAGGGCTTCCCTGGTGGGTCAGATGGTAAAGAATCTGCCCACAATGCAGGAGACTAGGGTTTGATACTTGGGTCAGGAAGATTGCGTGGAGGAGAAAATGGCAACCCACTCCAGTATTCTTATCTGGAGAATTCCATGAACAGAGGAGCCTGGTGGGCTATATAGTTCATGGGGTCACAAAGAGTCAGACATGACTGAGTGACAAACACACACACTCCACATTAGCTGTGGATTATTTTCAACAGGTAAACTTTTTATGTATGCACTTGTATGCATTGATCCTAATAAAATCATAGTCTTGAAGAGGAAAATTTCATTTCTAATAGAGTAGTCTGTTACAATA
>SJYC01027965.1:0-18472 GCA_006408675.1 Madoqua kirkii | reverse complement strand
ACAGTCATTTATAACAAAGTACAGTGATCTATAACAAAAGAGAAAATTCATTAACTCAAAAAGTCTAATATTGCTAACATCAAAAACTACTATATTTCCTTTTCTATATTCCGAATACATTGATTAATATATTCCCAGGTGCCTAAGGATGTGGAGGCCTGTGGGCAATCAAATGAGAAAAGCCCGATGCTAATACTCCAAACTCTCTGTGCTGTTTATGGTTGAGAGGTTGTCACACAAGCTAGTCTGTCAGCAGAGAGGTTTGACCTGAGACACCCTTGTCACACCTAGGGCAGGGAATTAGCAGTAATTATTGATAGGACAAATAAAAAAACCCTTCACCAATATAATTCCTAAACAACCCACTAATACTATACTAATGATCTTCTAACTTCTCAAAAGAGTCTGTATTTAGAAAGTTTTAAAGCATCCCATGCCTCTCACAGTTGGGGGGTTGTAAACAATCACATGCAGCTTGATGAACCTGATCAGGCAGGCCAGAGAACCTTCAGAGTTTGTAAGTTGAAACACTCTTGTCACGCCCAGGAATTTTTATTAACTGGAGTTGCAAGTTAACTCCTTCTCCAAGAGAAATGGTTATGGGGGAGAGCTCCCGTAAAATACTCTGGTTTTGGGAGTAGATGCTCGGGAACAGGGCGTTTCCTGAGGCTTGATCACGCCTTTTCGTATGCCAAGCTTCTTTCCTCATGATCTTTGCCATGGGTGGAATTCCTCACGCTGGCCCCCAACATCTAATGCTGGGTGGGGTTGGAGGCAGGTGGAGAAGGGGACGACAGAGGATGAGATGGTTGGATGGCATCATGGACTTAATGGACATGAGTCTGAGTGAACTCCGAAAGATGGTAATGAACAGGGAGGCCTGGTGTGCTGCGATTCATGGGGTCGCAAAGAGTCGGACACGACTGAGCGACTGAACTGAACTGAGTCTGTTGATCTAAGTGCCAGTCTAGATATTTGGAAAATTATTTCTGGATGGATTTTTAGTTTTGTTAGCAGGGTTAGCATGAAGTCAAGCAAGAACTGCAATCATAAAGTCATACCAGGACCTTCATGCTTGAATTACAGATGCATAAGAGAACCCAGAGTAAATTATTGATTATAGCTTCTACAAAGAATTTATGACTTCAGGTGTTTAGATGTTTATTCCTCTGTTTGGATTCTCTGCATCAAAAACCTCGTTTTTAGCTTCCAAAGATACAGATGGTGGAATTCTCAAGGACTTTAAGTTTAATAATTTTGGTTAGAATCTTGACTATGCCACTTCTTTGTTGTTTGCTTTTTCTCCAGTGCTCTGTTTCACATCACTGACCCCCACTTTCCTGCTCACAAGTAGATGTGAGAATAGGTCTGAGGAGTAGATCATTTATGCAAATCACAGGGCACAGCCCTTGGAAAGCAGTCACAGATCGATAGTTATGATTTTCATAAAGTCTGAGCCTCCCTTTGAAACACTGATACTTTTTAGATGTAAGGTATTGTTGAATCAGTGGCAGAAGATAAAACAGACAAGCAGTCTGGAGGACAAAAATCTGAACAGACCATATTTCAAGAAGGAAAGTAAAAGCATGCCTGAAGGATCCTCTGGGCTTCAGAATATTCTCCCAAGGGCACTTTCCCCTGTATTTGTAAGTTTTGAATAAAAGAGTTTATTTGAGAAAGCTCTTGGCGTGGGAGTGGGAGTAAGGAGAAAGAATTTTGCATTGTTCAAAGAATAAGGTAGAGGATCTAATAGGTCTTCCCTGTTTGTCAAATTTAAGGCTTTTATTATAATTACAATCCACAAAATGTAGTCTTACACTTAAAGAAAGAGTAAGAGTCAAATTATGTTATCGATGCATTCATGTAGCCTCCATTAACTTGAATAAAAGTATATTCGTGGGAAGTTAACCCCTTCTATGGTTATAAGGAATAGCCTTTCTACATTTTCTAAAAGCCGTAATTAGTTTTTTTCCCCTTGTAAGTAAATCAGCTTCTTTTCAATGCTCCTGTGTAAAGAAAACAAAACCATGTGTGTAAAAGCATCTAAATATACATATATATTATAGGAAATGTATATGTACATATATACTTCAAAATATTAAATATATACCACTGAAATATTTTAAGATTTGCATTATAGATAGTTTGTGCTAGTACAAGATCCACTTATAAAATGGAAAATTATAGAAAATAGGTAGATAAATCTATTTTATAAAAATAAATTCACCAGAATATAGAATTTTTAAAATGGTCACTTAGAAATCTCAATAACTGCTCCTGCTCTGATTATATAGAAAGAACACCAACAGTGCCATTTTATAACCTCTATTTCACTGGTAAATTTATTTCGGCATTGATGGCTGGCATAATTAGATAATTTTACTTTCAAAGTAGAGGTTAGTAAGCTAATTAACTGATTTACTTCGTGAAAGAAGGATTTTGTTAGATGGGAATTTATCATATGAAGATGGTAGGATGAATTTTGAAATCAAGCCAATTTTCAGTTTAGAACTTCTGTTTTATTTTATATGCCTAAGATGTGGTTGCATAAATGCATAAATGAATGAGCAAATACCTGATAGGCAGGGCTGGTATAAATTCCAAGAGTCAGATATTTAAGTTTAAGGAGACATATACTTCATTTCTTTGAGTCCTGGGTGGGGAAACCCTTCACTGATGATAGAAAGCCATAGTTGAGACTTGCCTGGTGGTCCAGTGGTTGAGACTACCCCTTCCAATGCAGGGGACACGTGTTCAATCCCTGGTTGGAGAATGAAATGCCACATGCCACAGGACAACTAAGCCTGCACTTTGCAACTACTGAGACTGGTAATCTAGAGCCTGTGTTATACAGTTAGAGAAGCGCGTGCTCCACAGCTAGAGAAAGCCTGTGCACTGCAATGAAAACCCAGCACAGCCAAAAAAAGAGAAAAAGAAAGAACAAAAGTCTAATTTTCTCCCAAAGATAAAGAACCTGAGATCTTAAAAGATATCCTACACAATTTTGTCCTATGGCTTCAAAATAGCATTGTACTCTTTTCTCCAAGGATTAGAGTTCAGGATTGAGTTAAATAAAAATAAATTCAGGGGTCTCTAAATAAATAAATAAATAAATAAATAAATAAATTCAGGAAAATAAAATTGATAAAACTGAAGATAATAAATATGTGGATGTTGGTTTCCACTAGTGTTTGTATGAAAATTATGTGAGACATGCAAAAGCTATCTGTAGAAACATTTGGTGGAAAAGAAATTCAGTGACTTTTTTTTTTTTTTCAGATTTCTCTACAAATACAAGGTTAAGGCCATACCCTCCATACCTTCCCACATACTGCACATATCATAAAAGAATGCCATTCTAATGCTTCCTCCCACGTGGACATTCTTAACAATGCCCCTAGGGTGGCCAGTCTCCGTTCTTAGATTAAGTTAGAGGTTTTCTTCCAGCCCTCAGAATTTTTCACCTCATATGCTATCCACAGACAGTCCCAAGGCTTGCCACTTTTCACCTAGATAAGCAAGGCCACTACCATCTCTTTGCTGCCGTTCTGACATTGACTCAGCAGCAAGACAGAGTCTTACCCTCAAGATACAATGGAAAACTTGTTTCTCCACCTTGAGGATCACCAAATCTCATGGGTGAATCAACTGTTTTCCTCTCATTTCGAACACATGCTGTTTTCCCCTTCCAGCAGTCTCATTGTTTCGTCTCTATTTTGCCTAGAGACAACACATTCCTCTAACTTTTTTCTATTCTAAACTAAGTTCCTCAGGCAAATGCTCGTCTTTGTATCTTGGTACAAATCTAGATAAAGAGAGGGTTGACATTCTTTTGAATTTAATGCCCTGGAAATTAATGTTTTGGTTCTTAGCTATCACCACTTAGGAATCTAACTTGCAGCTACTGCTTCAGCCTGTCAACCTATCACAACAACCTACAAAATAAAATTTCAATGGGTGTGTGACCATTTTTCAGATATATAATCAGAAACTCAAATACAAGTTCAAATATTTTGATGATGGTAAAATAGTAAACCACCATTCTATGGATCTGCTTGTTTCTTTGTATGTTTCTCATCTCATCTCCTACTATGCTTGCTCTAAGATAAGCATATTTCTTAGCCACAAGTGCTTTCAGAATGATAAAGAAGACAGTACTTAATTTCAGAACTGTCAGAAACAATTCGTCTAGTACTGAACGTCAATCTCTGTGGTCATTTGTAAGGAGAGCCAAATTTGAGAGAATACTGTTCAGTATATTTCCTGGAGAAAATAGGACTTGAACGTTAAAGAAGGTTTGGCATTTGAACAAAACCCTTGACGTTTCAGTCATGAGTTTGCATTCCAGTATTTTTTTCAGATTTCTCTACAAATACAAGGTTAAGGCCATACCCTCCATACCTTCCCACATACTGCACATATCATAAAAGAATGCCATTCTAATGCTTCCTCCCACGTGGACATTCTTAACAATGCCCCTAGGGTGGCCAGTCTCCGTTCTTAGATTAAGTTAGAGGTTTTCTTCCAGCCCTCAGAATTTTTCACCTCATATGCTATCCACAGACAGTCCCAAGGCTTGCCACTTTTCACCTAGATAAGCAAGGCCACTACATCTCTTTGCTGCCGTTCTGACATTGACTCAGCAGCAAGACAGAGTCTTACCCTCAAGATACAATGGAAAACTTGTTTCTCCACCTTGAGGATCACCAAATCTCATGGGTGAATCAACTGTTTTCCTCTCATTTCAAACACATGCTGTTTTCCCCTTCCAGCAGTCTCATTGTTTCGTCTCTATTTTGCCTAGAGACAACACATTCCTCTAACTTTTTTCTATTCTAAACTAAGTTCCTCAGGCAAATGCTCGTCTTTGTATCTTGGTACAAATCTAGATAAAGAGAGGGTTGACATTCTTTTGAATTTAATGCCCTGGAAATTAATGTTTTGGTTCTTAGCTATCACCACTTAGGAATCTAACTTGCAGCTACTGCTTCAGCCTGTCAACCTATCACAACAACCTACAAAATAAAATTTCAATGGGTGTGTGACCATTTTTCAGATATATAATCAGAAATTCAAATACAAGTTCAAATATTTTGATGATGGTAAAATAGTAAACCACCATTCTATGGATCTGCTTGTTTCTTTGTATGTTTCTCATCTCATCTCCTACTATGCTTGCTCTAAGATAAGCATATTTCTTAGCCACAAGTGCTTTCAGAATGATAAAGAAGACAGTACTTAATTTCAGAACTGTCAGAAACAATTCGTCTAGTACTGAACGTCAATCTCTGTGGTCATTTGTAAGGAGAGCCAAATTTGAGAGAATACTGTTCAGTATATTTCCTGGAGAAAATAGGACTTGAACGTTAAAGAAGGTTTGGCATTTGAACAAAACCCTTGACGTTTCAGTCATGAGTTTGCATTCCAGTTCAAATGCTTTACACCTGCCAAAATTATTTAATCCTCATAGGCTGTCATTATCCCATCTGTATTTCCTCCTTTGGGTATAGCCAACCATGTCTAGTGCATTGCCTATGCATTGTAGGTTTTCAATAAACATTTGCTGAATAAATGTGTTTCTGTAAATGTGGCTTCATTACTGTAGCAAAACTCTTACATATGGCTATCTATTACCATGTTGCATAAGACTAAATCATAGATTATCAATGCTGGGAGATATGTTTGAAGTCACCCATATCCTTCATTTTTAGAGGAGTAGAAACTCAGGCTTAGATTGAGGGTGTAAATGACTTAAAACTATATGTTAATGCTAAAAGAGACATATAAAAAATGAGATCGGAAGTTATCATAAGTAGAAATAAGTTTACAAAGGTTATTAAGTCTCAAATCAGAGAATTCCCCTAGAAGGATACTGAAAAACCCACAAAAAATTTAAGCATAGGTATGATAAGGTGAAAGAAAAGAAAATGGAAGATAATGAACAATCAAATGACTCTGTGAATTAAGAGTTACTTTTGGCTTTCCTGATAGCTCACTTGGTAAAGAATCCACCTGCAATGCAGGAAAAGCCGGTTTGATTCCTGCATTGGGAAGATCCACTGGAGAAGGGATAGGCTACCCATTCCAGTCTTCTTGGGCTTCCCTTGTGACTCAGCTGGTAAAGAACCTGCCTACAATGCAGGAGACCTGGGTTCAATCCTTGGATTGGGAAGATCCCCTGGAGAAGGGAAAGGATACCCAATCCAATATTCTGGCCTGGGGAATTCTGTGAACTGTATAGTCCATGTGGTTACAAAGAGTCAGACATGACTGAGTGACTTTCACTTTCACTTTGCACTTATCAAACAGTGATTTTTCACCCTATTTTGATCTTTTGAATTTCCCCTATAAAATAAGCTTTCTATTTAAGAGTTTACAAACACAACTTTGTATGCATCCTTATTGGATTAACAGTAGGTTACCATTAGCAGTGGATGGAAGGCAAATGTCATCTATATGGTATATATTAAACAGGAAATTAAAATAGAACTTGAAGTGGTCCCAACTCATGCCAATTCAGAGTTCTGAGAAGACAAATCATATGCTGCTGAAAAGCATAAGTGAAGTGAAGTGAAGTCGCTCAGTTGTGTCTGACTCTTTGCAACCCCCATAAACTGTAACCTACCAGGCTCCTCCTTCCTTGGGATTTTCCAGGCAAGAGTGCTGGAGTGGGTTGCCATTTCCTTCTCCAGGGGATCTTCCCAACCCAGGGATCAAACCCAGGTCTCCTGCATTGCAGGCAGACGCTTTACCATCTGAGCCACCAGGGAAGCCTGAAAAGCATAAGCCACCTTCATTCATCCACATACCAAAGTCTTTCAAATCCAGCTACATGTCTAACTCTCCCCTTGGTTCTGGAAATACTATGAGGACAAAACTTGGTTTGTGCCTTCTCATATGGAAGAATATAATGAAGGAAAGAGACATTATTAGTAAAATAAGCACATTAATGAAGTCATCAAAAACTTTAGATAAGTGGTAGAAATTAAGACAGTGACTCTATAAGTGCATAAGGCAAAAAATCCAAAGCCAAATCAAACAACCAGAAAAAAAAAAAAAACCTTTGCTTTCACTGTAGCAGCTGGAGAAACGTCTTAAAAGGATACTGGAGCAGAAACCTAAATTATGAATGACAATTAATTTGGTGGAAAAGTGTACGTACTTGATTGTATAATTGTATGTGTGTATGTGTTTAGAATAACATATGGAATATAAGATTTCTTTTCTTTTGGACTCAGAGCAAGAATGATTTTCTATTTTAATAAGAAAGAATAGTACCTGTTTACCAGGGAGCAACCAAGTTAATGACTGACTTACATACTGATTTAAGGCAATTGCTTTGAGATCAATACTCTTTCAACTTCAGGTAGACGTATTTAGCAAGAGGCACTCAAGGTTGCTGTCTACTCCAACAAGATCCAGGAGTAGCCAAATCTGTTGAAAGAAAGGGAGAGCATTTTTTAAAAATATGAAATATAAATAGAATGAGAAGTATATCATCTCCCAAGATCTCATTCTGCCTTCTACATTGATAATAGAGAATCAGCAAGCAATAGACTCTTTAATAAGAAGAAACTTCTAAACAATGTAAGTATCCCAACTGATTGTATTTACATATATGAATAGCCTCATATGTCAAAGTCATTTGGAAATTTCTTAACCCTTAATAAGAAGATTAAAATTACTAGTTGCAAAGTTTGGAGAAAAATTTACTTATAAATATCATTTCAATCAGTTTTGATACAAGTGTTTCTTGAAATCATTACATAATTACTTCTTGGACTGAAAACAGAAGGCATTGTTAAAAAGCAAGCATTTGAGACCTTAGCTCATTAGACTGGGTGGTTAGGTGAAGGATATATTTTTAGCTGGCAGCAGAGGATTTTGAAAAGCCTGTGAGACCAATAATGTTAACCAAAAACATGTTTATTCATACATCTTTAAGATAAACATCATTATAAGCACAGCATATTTATGAAAATGCCTGAATACTCATAGTCTAGGTGAACACAAAGGGACCGATTCGAAGTGGAAGTTACTCTTGTATATTTGTGTTTGAAGGAAAAAAAATTACATCTTGGAATACTTATTCTCAAAATAGAGTCAATCACATAAATGGCATCTGAATAAGATACTTATATTTGGTAAGCATGAATTCACACTGATATACCGTTTCCCTAATAATCACTTTAGTTGTGATTCTTGTTTGCACTAGAAATACTAATGCAGTGATTACAAGAAAGCATAGTTATATTTTCCACTAAATTTAAAATTTTAGTAATTGAAACACAGATGCAGTGGCTTTGACAGGAAATTAATTTGGTGTTAAGTACCTTGCTAGTGTCAGATGTGCATAGTCACTCAGCATGGGCATATTGCTCAGTCCAATGGTGATTTACGCACAGCACACACACACGCACACATACCTGGGAAAAAGACTGAACACCCAAGATAAGTGTGAGTTGATAAGAGTGAAAGCATTTTTAAATTACATAAAATATTAACATATTTTATTTTCTATTAGTATATTCATTAAATATTTCTGTACATTTTTAAATAATTCTGTAACATTTACCTAGGTAGCATATATTAACATGCTATATTTTTAGCTGCATTCTTTTACTACCTAGTATAGATGAAAGAGGAAGAAAACATGGATAGAAATCTCAGTTTTTCTTTACCTTGGCAGAACCTTAGGTGTTGCTTATACCCTTAACTTCAACTCATTCACTTGTTCATTTCTTCCTTCTTCCCTTTCTTCAAAAATACTATGTGGGTTTTGTTATAAATAGGCATTACATTCACAGTCTAGTGATATCATAGGCGTCAATAAACAATCACGCTGGGGTACTTTCACTGAAAATTGAAAATGATCCAGTACTGAGAGAAATCATTAAACAGTTTGATAGGTTGAGAGTTTCAGAGAAAACTTTCTGAAGGTATCAGAAGAAGTACCTTTGAGCTGAGACATGAGGGAGGCATAGGATTAGCTACACAAAGTTTGTTAGGATAAGGGTATTTGGAGCAATGGAAATAACCTGTACAAGGACCTAAAGTGACAAAAATACATGGCAAGTTTTGAGATATAGAAACATTAGAGATGTAGAGGCAAAAGATGAGAAATTAAACCACAGCAGTAAGCACTGTGCAGACAATAGATCATGTTAAATAGTTTGGTCTTTAGCCTGAGGAAAATGAAAAATCTTTAAAAGGTTATATTCACAGTAATGGTGTGGACATAACTGCATTAAAAAATATATATTCTATCAGAACTTTCCTGGTGGTCCAGTAGCTAAGATTCTGCACTCCCAATGTAGGGGACCCAGGTTCAATCCCTGGTCAAGGAACTAGATCCTACATGCAAAAACTAAAAATCCTGCCTGCTGAAGAAGACCTGATTCCATGTGCAGCAACTAAGACATGGCACAACCAAATAGATCTATAAGTATTTTTAAAAGATTATATCTTCTCTTTGGAAAATAGATCATATATGATACAGGAGTGAATTCTGGGAGGTATAGTGTCATGGTACAGATACAGGCCAGATTTGACAATAGCTTGACATAGATTGATTATAGGAGATGCAGAGAACAGAGTAGGTGTTTGATATACTTACGAAGTAAAATCTAGGGGCATGCATGTATGCGTGCTCGGTCGCTTTAATCATGTCTGACTCTTTGCAACCCCTTGGACTGTAGCCCACCAGGCTCCCCTGCCCCCAGGTCTAGGGGAATCTTTGCTAGATAAGACAAAAGGAGACAACAAAGAATGACTCTTAGTTTTCCAAATTTGCTTACATCCCAAGAATTGGGGGGGAAAATACATAGAGTGTAGTGCCTTTTATTATCAATAATGGGAGATGACAATATGACGGATGGATAAAGTTCTAGGATATTAGAGAAGACATTGGAAGACATAAAATAAAGTGCCAATCCTCCAAATAACTGATACCATAGACATACACGTTTGCTAAGAAAAGCATAGGTAGAGTATGCACCAATCAGGATCAGCTCTACAGTTGTAACAGTTTCTAAATATCACTGGCTTATCATAAAAGTTGATTTTTATGATTTTTTTTCTTTTTAAAATATATTTGTATATGTGTATTTTACTTCACTTACGTTACACAGTAATCAGGAGTGAGGTGCTCAGCTTCATTTAGTTTCTCAGAGAACTGGGCTGGCGGCAGCTCTACTATCTTGAAGTTCAGTGGCTCTCGCTTGGAGCGAGTATCTCCCAAGAAGGTATTTTTCAGTGCCATAATGTGCCACTTATTGTCATAACTGGAGAGAATGACTCTGGAAGCTTCTGGTGACGAATGCCATAAAACATTCTACAATTCATAATATATATCCTGCCCTCCACACCCTGATAGTATATTCATTAAATATTTCTGTACATTTTTAAATAATTCTGTAACATTTACCTAGGTAGCATATATTAACATGCTATATTTTTAGCTGCATTCTTTTACTACCTAGTATAGATGAAAGAGGAAGAAAACATGGATAGAAATCTCAGTTTTTCTTTACCTTGGCAGAACCTTAGGTGTTGCTTATACCCTTAACTTCAACTCATTCACTTGTTCATTTCTTCCTTCTTCCCTTTCTTCAAAAATACTATGTGGGTTTTGTTATAAATTAGGCACTACATTCACAGTCTAGTGATATCATAGGCGTCAATAAACAATCACGCTGGGGTACTTTCACTGAAAATTGAAAATGATCCAGTACTGAGAGAAATCATTAAACAGTTTGATAGGTTGAGAGTTTCAGAGAAAACTTTCTGAAGGTATCAGAAGAAGTACCTTTGAGCTGAGACATGAGGGAGGCATAGGATTAGCTACACAAAGTTTGTTAGGATAAGGGTATTTGGAGCAATGGAAATAACCTGTACAAGGACCTAAAGTGACAAAAATACATGGCAAGTTTTGAGATATAGAAACATTAGAGATGTAGAGGCAAAAGATGAGAAATTAAACCACAGCAGTAAGCACTGTGCAGACAATAGATCATGTTAAATAGTTTGGTCTTTAGCCTGAGGAAAATGAAAAATCTTTAAAAGGTTATATTCACAGTAATGGTGTGGACATAACTGCATTAAAAAATATATATTCTATCAGAACTTTCCTGGTGGTCCAGTAGCTAAGATTCTGCACTCCCAATGTAGGGGACCCAGGTTCAATCCCTGGTCAAGGAACTAGATCCTACATGCAAAAACTAAAAATCCTGCCTGCTGAAGAAGACCTGATTCCATGTGCAGCAACTAAGACATGGCACAACCAAATAGATCTATAAGTATTTTTAAAAGATTATATCTTCTCTTTGGAAAACAGATCATATATGATACAGGAGTGAATTCTGGGAGGTATAGTGTCATGGTACAGATACAGGCCAGATTTGACAATAGCTTGACATAGATTGATTATAGGAGATGCAGAGAACAGAGTAGGTGTTTGATATACTTACGAAGTAAAATCTAGGGGCATGCATGTATGCGTGCTCGGTCGCTTTAATCATGTCTGACTCTTTGCAACCCCTTGGACTGTAGCCCACCAGGCTCCCCTGCCCCCAGGTCTAGGGGAATCTTTGCTAGATAAGACAAAAGGAGACAACAAAGAATGACTCTTAGTTTTCCAAATTTGCTTACATCCCAAGAATTGGGTGGGGAAAATACATAGAGTGTAGTGCCTTTTATTATCACTAATGGGTGATGACAATATGACGGATGGATAAAGTTCTAGGATATTAGAGAAGACATTGGAAGACATAAAATAAAGTGCCAATCCTCCAAATAACTGATACCATAGACATACACGTTTGCTAAGAAAAGCATAGGTAGAGTATGCACCAATCAGGATCAGCTCTACAGTTGTAACAGTTTCTAAATATCACTGGCTTATCATAAAAGTTGATTTTTATGATTTTTTTTCTTTTTAAAATATATTTGTATATGTATATTTTACTTCACTTACGTTACACAGTAATCAGGAGTGAGGTGCTCAGCTTCATTTAGTTTCTCAGAGAACTGGGCTGGCGGCAGCTCTACTATCTTGAAGTTCAGTGGCTCTCGCTTGGAGCGAGTATCTCCCAAGAAGGTATTTTTCAGTGCCATAATGTGCCACTTATTGTCATAACTGGAGAGAATGACTCTGGAAGCTTCTGGTGACGAATGCCATAAAACATTCTAAATTCATAATATATATCCTGCCCTCCACACCCTGATGGCTCAGATGGTAAAGATTTTGCCTGCAATGCAGGAGACACAGGAGATGTGAGCTTAATCCCTGGGTTGGGAGAGTCCCTGGAAAAGGAAACGGCTGCCCACTCCACTATTCTTGCCTGGGAAGTCCCCTGGACAGAGGAACCTAGTGGGCTACAGTCCATGGGGGTCACAATGCATTGGACACAGCTTAGTGACTAACACTTTCACACTCAGGATTATCTGGTTCAAAACGACCATAGCAGCAAGGTTGCAAAACCCTGCCGTAGCTGTACCATCAACACACTCTCAGATCTCACAGCATGGACAAAAGACTGATGGCTTTTCAATACGTAATCCTGAAAATAATACTCATCACTTCTATCGACAACACAGTTGCCGTACGTAGTTCCATGTCCATGTTTACGGGTAAGGAGGAATTTGGGTATGTGGTGAGGTGGACGATATATTTTCTAAGCACTGCTGGTACTGCTGTGGTCCAAAACAGGATCCTGCTCTGTTTATTGTGCGGCTAGAATCATGACTTTAAGTTATTGTATTAGAGGGGTGGGGTGGTGAGGATCAGCATGACTGACATCTAATCTGGGGGCTGAGAGAATAAATGTTAAGTGTGCCAAGGAGTTTCGAGTTCAGACTGATCTGCTTTCACATTGAGGTATTCACTGAAACCCAGCAAAAGGCAATATGTTAACTTTCCAATGTAATTTTCTCAGATATGTGTGAAAATGGAATTCATTATACTTGAGAATTGAATATTAAGGGTAATTAATGAATTTGGAAGCTCTTTTATTCTCAGCATTAGCTGGGAAAATTTCAAGTGTTCACCAAATGAAGCAGGTTTTCTAAGTTATTTCTTCAAGTGGAACAAGTGACTGAGAAACTACTTTTTAAAAATTCCAGAAGATTCCTTAACTTCTAAAAAAAGAGAATAAAATAATTTTGGAGTACATCATAATAGAATGAAATTCATTTGTTATTTTCTTTTTTTTTCTGGCAGATACTTCTTCACAATTAATATTTTAATAGTTACAGTGAAAGACAATTTTTTTTTAAAGGTAGAATACAGTTATGAAGAGAACACGCTTTAGAGCTTGAGTTCTGACTACTTTTTTATGGCTGCATGTCCACTGGCCTTTCTTTATCTTTCAAATGACTATTCTCCTCAAAGGAGAACCTTAAGAGTGCTTTATCTCATAGCAGATTTTGGCATGTGCCTCATATATAATAGACAGTTACCGTAAGTTATTAACACTATTATTATATTTATTGTTACTTATTTAAATTTCAGATTAAACTATTCATCCCTTGGAGGGTGATGAAGAATACTAAGAATAGCTTCATTTTGACCTTATTCCCTGGTGGCTCAGATGGTAAAGCATCTGACTGCAATGTGGGAGACCCGGGTTCGATCCCTGGGTTGGGAATATCCCCTGAAGAAAGAAATGGCAACCCACTCCAGTACTTTTGCCTAGAAAATTCCATGAATGGAGGAGCTTGGTGGGCTACAGTCCATGGGGTCACAAAGAATCAGAAACGACTGAGCGACTTCATGACTTCACAACTTCACAATGCTGCTGGAAAAATTTTGGTCAAAGAGACTTGCATCCTACATTTGATTTGTTTCTTTCAGTAAGCCCATGTATCAGTCAGTGTCCTGAAAAGAGAAACCACACCAGTAATTCAAATAGTGTGATGGATTGAAAAGATGAGTAACTACTAAAAGACGTTAAGGAAGGGTTTAAGAAGTCCAGAAATTACAGATGCGGAAGGCAGCAAGCATGTCTAGGCTCACAAATATGTGAGAGAAAATGAACAAGAAAGAACTAAAAATTTAGAAGATAACTACTTCCCACCTCCCACCATCCAAGGCTGTCCCAGATCCACAGCATACTTCACTGCCAGGGCAATTCACACTGGAGAGTGTATGGCTGCCACAGAACTACACAGACAATGAAATGCCGTGAAAGGGGCTGGGCCAGAACTGCTTTGTAGGAAGCACTCACCAAGTGGCTGAGAAACTTTCTATCACGGCTGCTTACCCTTTTTTTTTTCTCCCTGAACTATTTGCTTCTTTGCTGAAAGAAAGTATTTTGGAAACAGTGCTCTGGTGTTTCAATATCTCTCCAGTGGTATCTTCCAATATCCTCTTGTCTTCCAATATCTCTCCAGTGCCCTCTTTTCACAAAGCCTAATAGAGCAGACTGATGAATGAAGAATATTCACAGGATCTAGTTCCTGTTTTATTTCAGTGGTTTCCAGTCCGTTTGCCATCAGGGACTGGTTTTGTGGAAGACAATTTTTCCACAAACCTGGGGGAGAAGGCATGGTTTCAGGATGATTCAAGTGCATCGTATTCACTGTGCTCTTTATTGCTATTATTATTACATCAGCTCCACCTCATTCTCGGAGAAAGCCATGGCACTCCACGCCAGTACTCTTGCCTGGAAAATCCCATGGACAGAGGAGCTTGGTAGGCTGCAGTCCATGGGGACACAACTGGACATGACTGAGCAACTTCACTTTCCCTTTTCACTTTCACCCATTGGAGAATGAAGTGGCAACCCACTCCAGTGTTCTTGCCGGGAGAATCCCAGGGACGGGGGAGCCTGGTGGGCTGCCATCTATGGGGTCAGCCAGAGTCAGACACAACTGAAGCGACTTAGCAGCAGCAGCAGCCACCTCACTAGATCCCAGAGGTTGGAGACCCCACCAGTTGAACTGATGACTGCACAGTCAGCGGTGTGCCAGCACTGACTATGCCAGCTTATGAGAGCTGAATATTTACATCTCTCCACGTTTGGTGACATCATGCAGATGGCAATTGGCCGTCATCAAAGTATCTAAAAAGGGCAAACACTGCATTTCAGTGCTTCTTGTTGTCGTTGTTCTTGGAGAACCAGTGTCTCGGTATACCACTGGGCACAGCCCAATTTATAGGGAAGAAGCATACCCTCAAACAAAGAATCCAATTTTTAAAAATGTATTGGAATCCATAGATAAACAAAATAGTTCATTTAAAAAACTTGTCAGCTTTGGAGTCTAGCAGCATAGATGCTGTCATTCACTATTTGCAATCTGGGTGACAAGGGTCTAAAGTTCCTTCATCCACAAAATAAAGACCTCTCTTAAGATTATTCTGAAAATGGAGCAAGATAAACAAGAATAAGAAACAGCCATTCAATAAGCCCTCTCTAAATGTGAGTGATAATGATTATTAACACCACATATCATTCTAAAAATTTTTGTTCTGTATTTTTTAATATTAACCCAGCTAAATGTATCATGCATTGAGTAAAATATTAATTATATTCCTCAAAAATCTTGCATTAAAATTCATTTAGAAATACTTGAAATAGTCTAAAAGACTTATTATTCACTTGAAAGTTAGGTTTCACAGATTAAAAGTCTTATAAACTATTTATGTAACTGAAGTCAATAGCTCAATTGCTGGGAAACTAACATAAGGGACTATCCAAAACATAGTAAAATTTTTATTGCCAGATTATTTTTACTGTGTTACTTATAATAGTGAAGAGTCACAAAGTAGGAAACTGGTTAAGTAGATTATGGGATAGTAGGAAATATTTGGAATATTATACAATGCTTTGAATAATGTTTATTAAGTACTGATTGACATAGGAAATACAATTAATAATATGAAGAAAGGAAGAGAGAAATTTTATACATTATAAACACAACCATGGGTAGGATTGTAGTAAATAAGGATAAAATAATATTGAGATTGTTTCCTAGCGTGTGACATTGAGTTTTTCAGAGTAACAGAAGCTTGTCAAGGGTTGAGAATTTCATAGTCTTGGAGAAGGAAATGGCAGCCCACTCCAGTACCCTTGCCTGGAAAATCCCATGGACAGAGGTGCCTGGTAGGCTACAGTCCATGGGGTCGCAAAGAGTCTGACATGACTGAGCGACGTCACTTTCACTTTCCTCACCTCCTACTCTTCTCTGTCTAGAAAAGAAACTGTCATTCAGACCCGATAAGATGATACACTGGGGCACTAGCCTGCCGTCTTCTAGGATGCCTAGCTTTCCAAATAAAGTTGTATTCCTTGCTTAAATATATTTAAAAAAAATTTCATAGTCTATTATCTCCATCTTTGAAACAAGGTTGCTTGTGATTTTCCTTTATACAGCAATCACTCTTTTTATTTTAATGTATCTGGTGATGTTATTGAACTCATGACTCAGAAAGTCCATCTCAACCTGGATTGTTTTCTTTTTCATGAAAGCATTTCTGTGGGGAAGTATTCCTCTCCCATCTTCTCTATTCTAGACAAAAAAACCCTGATTCTTAACACAATGTCTCATTCAGCATGGGGTTTCATATCTATTATGTGTTTTGATAATTCCTCTTATTTACATTTCAGGTTTCCAATGTTCATTTCACAATTTAATAGCAAGTATTGCACTCAGAACTCTTGGCCGTGGAGAGCAGACATAGTTGCCCAGCCGGTGTTAGGAGAAGGCAATGGCACTCCACTCCAGTACTCCTGCCTGGAAAATCCCACGGACGGAGGAGCCTGGTGGGCTGCAGTCCATGGGGTCGCAAAGAGTCGGACCTGACTAAGCGACTTCCCTTTCACTTTTCACTTTCATGTATCAGAAAAGGAAATGGCGACCCACTCCAATGTTCTTGCCTGGAGAATCCCAGGGACAGGGGAGCCTGGTGGGCTGCCGTCTATGGGGTGGCACAGAGTCAGACACGACTGAAGTGACTTAGCAGCAGCAGCAGCAGCAGCAGCAGCCGGTGTTGATGAGAACAAACGCATCCTAGCTCAGTTACTTCTAAGTAAGTCACATTAATGCTCACATCCAACTCTATTCAAGTTTCTCCCTGATACTTCAAGCTTCCATGACATGTGATAAGGTAAGGAAATTGTATAGTACAGAAAATTTATCTTGGACTTTAAAGGATGCAAACAATAGACTTCCTCAGAACATATTAAGAAATATACCAACTGATAATTTTAAAAATAATGAATGACTAGTGATGCCTCAAAATGACCTTGTTGAAACTTGATTTTAATTCTTTGCTTTGTAATTCATGTTGTTATTTTTGAGTCAATATTTACCGAGACTCTAGGAGATGAGATTAATGGACTAAATTGTTTGTGTTTTTGTTTGTTTATTTGCGCATTGAACATTCATTATTATTAAGAACACAGTCTTGTGATTTCCTATTTTTTCTAGCTCATTTTAAAGTGCAAGGGCACTCAAAAAGCATTGCTTAAGTGCAAGACAAATTAATACTGGCTATTAAAAAAAACAGTCACAGAAATAAGGATGCGTGTTTGATTAATATCCTTGTCTGGTTTTAAACTTCAGTGACTCTTTATCATGACCTATTCATGATCTAGCTTTTGGCTACCCTTAGAAAATATTTTACTATAATTCCTCTCCTCTTTAATTGTGACTCAGTTATACTGGCTTTCCTACGGTTCTTTGATCACATCATGCACACCTCTACCTAATTCTCAGTGACATCTGCTCAGTGACTTCTCCCTGACCATCTTACACAAATTGCATGAACCATCACTTGTGATGTTTTTTCTGTCTTTGTTATTTGTTTCATACTACTCTTACTACCTAATATTATCATATGTGTACATTAGTCATTCTTCCTCACTGAATTAAAGCTCCAAGTAAACAGATACTTTTCATTGTTGTTGTTCCATTGTTTTACCCACAATGCCTGGAACATAACAAGTACTGAGTAAATAATGAATAATCAAATGAATGGTTAAATGAATGAACAATGCCAAAAGGTAGGTTATTAATGCCAACATTTCAGAATTATGGACCTGAGACCTAGAGTGGTTACGTACTTCCTAAACTTAACAGAACTAGAAAGTGGCAGGTCTAATTTATAGAGACTGTTCGCTCTCAAGATCAGGACCTGTGCTTGTTTCCCATTTGAACAATTGATTTTTAGGGTAAAATCACAAATTAGGTTTTTCAAATTAGGAGAATGTTTGAAAATCTCTGGTGCGAAAACCAGGATCCAAAGTTCTCCTCGCACTGATAATTGAAAAATTTGAAAATCTCTGTCTGTGATTTCTAACTTAGTCTTCACCTGGGATTTCCATGGTTGTCCAGGAGCTAAGACTCCATGCTGTCAGTCAAAGGGCCCAGGTTTGATCCCTGACAGAGAACTAGATCTCACATGCTGCCACAAAGACCCAGCACAACCAGACTAATATCTATCTATCTATCTATCTATCTATCTATCTAT